>RJWM01022264.1:0-34402 GCA_004363535.1 Dasyprocta punctata | reverse complement strand
CTCTAAATGGACTTTGCACATTTAGCAAAATAAACTGAGGGTATATGACCTGTTGATTTACGAATGATTAATCATAATGTTTGTATAAAGTATGGAATCAGGAACAAATAGATCATTTTTACTAGATTAAACACAGAGAAGTTGTGATATTTATGATTCCACTAGGCACTTTGCTATAACTTATGTCAATACAATAGTTCGTTACAGAATGTTATGACTTTCATTTAATTAAAAAACATGTGGTAGATTTTTCTAATGAGAGATATTATATGAAAATCTATTTTTAGAGAAATAAAATAGAAGAAAATAGAATGTTCGACAGAGTCTGTAGGAATATCATATATGAAAATTACCATAAATATACTTGGAAAATAAAGTTTAGACAGTCCTTCATTTGCTGCTTTTAAAGTACTTAAAGCTAATTCTGCATTCTGAAAATACTTTTATGATAGAGAATTAGTTTTCAAAAAATTTCTTGTGTTTATTATTGGCTATGAGTAGTAGCTATAATCATAGAATTAATCTTGCAACACTGATCAGAGAATTATTTACTAGTGTTAAAGACACTAATAAGAACACTTGATTATTTCACCATGTTTTTTGTGGAGCTTCTGAAATTACTTTTTCATATCCTAACTATTAAATTAAAATTTGAATAATTAAATTATTCAGCTTTGTTCTCCCTTTTGGAGTGAAATGTATATGGTATGATTCCAGGTTATGCCCTGATAGTCTTACGGTGGACTCCGTACTTTTGCACTTGAAATACAATTGCATGGCTTTTCTCCCTGCTCAACATACTTGGTCACATTGGCCTTGCTCACTGTTATATCACTAATCAGAGCATCTCATAGCATGGACCACAGACCGGATAATCTTGAGACATTTCAGAGGGTCCATGTTGTCAAAATATGTTCATCATAAATCATAATACAAAAATGTTATTGATCATTTTTACTGTCTTGATATTTCACTAATGAAGCAAAAAATCTGGTAAGAAAATGATAGTCTTGGTTCAAAATGTCACTAGCACCAAATAATATCAATCAAATAAAATTTAAAATCTGACTTCATTAAATAATGTCCTCAATGAAACTATGAAAACATTAATTTTTGTTGAGCAAAACCTTTGAATATATGACTTTCAATATTTTTTGGAAAAAAAACATAGAACACTTCATACAGAAGTAGAATAGTCAC
Organism: Dasyprocta punctata; assembly: GCA_004363535.1. Classification (NCBI taxonomy): domain Eukaryota; kingdom Metazoa; phylum Chordata; class Mammalia; order Rodentia; family Dasyproctidae; genus Dasyprocta; species Dasyprocta punctata. Next base: position 33,202 of record RJWM01022264.1, on the reverse strand, counting down.
TTTGGGGAAAGCCCTTGTGCTTCTGTTCGAATTGTGAAATAAACAAGCAGTTGTTTTTCTGGGAAACATCATTTTTGCTTGAAAGAAAGACTGAGAAGTCAGGCATGGTGCCACATACCTATAAACCCAGCAGTTAGGGAGGCTGAAGCACGAAGATCACAACAAGATGTAGTCAAGACTATGCAATTTAACAAGATCTCTGGAAAAAAAAAAAAGAAAAAAAAATGGATTGGAAATGTTGTTCAGTGCCAGCACCGAAAGTTAATGCCCCCAAAAAAGAGAGCCTGACAAAATTGTGAATGCCAACTTGTGTACTTGGCAGATATTTTCTTAAAAATGAACTAAATAGCCCAGGCAGGTTAGGGAAAATAACTCAGAACATCTACTATGAAAGACAAATTTCAAATTTTCACCCCAAAATTAAATTTTCAATACCTTGTTTTTAATTCACAAAGCAGAGTACTTCCCAATATTATACTTTCATGATGACATAGGTTTTATTTTCTTTTTCCATACTGTTTAATGAAATGGGCACGATTTATTGAAATAACATTTCCCAAATGACCAAGTACATGATATTACATGGCTAATACATAGATAAAAGAGCTAATAAAAATGCAAGACCAAATCAAAAATTTTAATTTAACAGAATATTAAATGTTCACTGATGTGACTTCAGAATGTTTGTAATATTTATTGTTTAATAATTTACTACTTACTGAGTTTTGGTACAGTACCTAAGAACAATGTTCATAATTATTTCAAACATTTATTAAAATAAACCTCTTTTGGTATATGCCTGTGTGAGTTGAATTTTTTCATTGTATTCAATCAGTTGTAACCAAATGATTGCAAAACATGCATGAGGAGCAATCTTTCTTATATAAATTCAACTTCTGTCTTATAAAAATCTGTAACATTGCTACTTTTCTTAGGAATTTGGCTTTGTTTTGAAGCTATAGTAATTATTTTAAATAATGTCATTAACTTATCATGCAGTGTGGATATTTTAGTTGCTTTTAAAATAGTTAACATATACTTATTTTTATTCCTGCTGTGATTTCTAACATAGTAAAAATATAGATGAAACTCACTGAAACAGAAGTTTTTTGGAGATCTGTTTTTCAACTGTAAATGAATATAACAATGCAAAGTTTGAGAACAACTGCAATAGTACAATTGCAAGCATTATAGATACTAAAACATGTATGTTGATTGAAATTGTGATGAGTAAATGCTAGAGTAGTGATTATGTATGAGGCCATGAAGGTAGTATCTAAAGAAACTAATAATCCATAAACATTTTGGATTTTCCTCTTAGAAGCCACTGATACATCCAAGTGAACTATTGAGTTTAACATTTCAAATTTAAGCAAGTGTGCAGCAATGACAAAGACCAGATGTTATTGTAAAATAAATTCTTCACTTCCTCCCCATTTTTCTTCCTCTGAGTTCAATTACCAAGTCAGTTCATTTATCCTATTATAATATTGCTTATCATACATCCTTTCTAGTTTCACTCATTTAATTAAGATTAGTACCAAATGACCTCAGGTCTGTTCTGCTAATTTCTATCTGATTTCTATGCCATTATTCTGTTTTTTTGAGCCAACTTGAAATCTGCTGACTTATTAACCCACCTAAACCCAGTCTCAGGTATATCATTATAAAACCCTAAGCTAAGTCAGACATGAAGAAATGTATATTTTAAAATATTGGCAAGATTATAAAACTTAAACTTCTCAGTGTTGTGGCCAAAGGTTTTTACTAACCTCCTTGAGCATGGATTTCACTATTTCACTCAGTAAAAGCTACTGCAATGAAAGCAATTTAGTCATGATTTCTTTAAGCATGCCAAATTGATGTCAGCTTCAATAACTTTGTATCATGCTAACCAATATGATATATCCATACTCTTTTACCTTGTCTCTTTCATAGATTCACTGGCTGATAAATGTTTATAAAGCAATTATTATAATGCCTAGAAAGAAGTAAGTAATAAATGAATGTCGATTATTTTTCTTGTTAATATTACTGCTGTATTGTAAGCTTCTAGAGGACAAGGACTGTTCTTTGTATCATGTTTCAATCTGGGTTACATACTAGATGTATTTACATGTAGTAATGTAGTACATGGACACAAAATAACAATTATGGTAATGATTATCCATGTTTTGACCATCTTGGAAGTTTGGAGAAGGATCCCCTCATCCAAGAAGGCACAATATTTTAATATTATAATATTATTTTATATATTATAAGACATTGTATATTATTAGAACACATTATATATATATATATATATATATATATACTGTAATAACATTAAAATATTTTAACAAATGTTAAAATAAAAAATAGCATTTAAACTCAGGGCAACATGAATTGCTAGACAATGTAACTTTGTGAAGGAATACTATGCTGGACAGACTTAATGTATTAATTGGCAAAGGTTTCATTAATCAATTTTTTCTCATTAAATAAAATTTAAACAAAATTGAGCTACGATTTATTGTTTGTACCATATATTGAGCCATAGGAAGTATTACAAACAAGATAAAATGAACTGTTAAAAAATAGTGGATCAAAACTAGAGAGGTTTCTGTAGCATAAATAAATCTCCCTTTGTTGAGTCTCTGGCACTCAAGAATGAAGCAGCTATAGAGGTGATTTACTCCTGCTACAATGCGAAAGATCTCTTTGGAGAATACATCTTGGAAACACACCTCCAACTGCTAAGATTATGAGAAGGCAAACATTTTTAGAGAAAAAAGTACATGCTGAGTTTTTAAACAAAATGACAAATATGGAGAGCCAGTTGAAAGAAAATATCTTCCATAAAGGAGGCAGAAATTCAGTGTCAGGTATCTGGAATGAGGAGCTAGTGACCTGAGAACAGCAGCCATAGCCAGTATTATGATACCTTGGACAAAACTCAGGATCTCTGGTAAAAGTTTGATGCTGTTTGATGAGGATTCATTTACTTTTATTAATAATAGGTATTGATATCATAGGTATAACTCCATTAGATGGCACATTTCATCTATTTCCAAACTCCACTTGTGATAAATAGTCCTGATTTGTTAACTTCATTAGGTTAAGTAGTGCATTCTAACTTCATATCATGTTCCTGGGTGTATGTCTGGAGGGGTGATGGAGGCATAAAATAGGGTACTATACATGGTCCCTAACCTGTTCCACTCCAGCCCCATTCCTGTGATCTGCTTCTCAGTGACCATGAACTAAGGATATTTGCTCCACTATCCCTGCTTCTTGGAAGTTTCTGCCTTGCAGGCAGGCAACAATGGACTGAAATCTCAAAATCATGAGCCAAATTAAACATCTCTTCCTTTAAATTGTGGCCATCAGGTATCCTGTCACAGGGCCAGGAAAGCTGACTCATGGGGAATGTTAGTATCAGGGCGGGGTCATTGCTTACCTGGCCATGTGGGGTAGAAGCCTCCGAAGCTGGTTTGTGGGAGGAGTTTGTAACAGTTTACAGATGCAGTTGAGAGAAGCCCTATAATACTATCTAAGCAGAGTCTGATGGATGATCCTGGCTAGAGCTAAGAAGACCAGAAGGCAGATAGTAATGCAGAGAGTAAAGGCCAGGTACAGGTTCGGACTCCATTGGCAGCTGGACCAGGGATCATGATATGGAACCGCAGAAATTAGTGTTTACATGCTGGTTTTCAATTTTGTTTTGGTACTATTCTTTTCTACCCCACAACCCCATGTCAACCTTTTGGAATGAGAAAGTTTATGCCTTACTATTGTGCCTTGAGATTATTAACCTGTTTAGATTTTCATAGAGATTTACAGTTGAGTTTTCCTTAAGTCTCAAAAGAATGTTGGAACTGTTGAGACTTTGAAGAAAGGGATTACTGTGCTTCCAACTATACACAGGATAGTAAGGTAAATTTATTAACTTGGAATATGAAATGTGTTAGGTGGAATTATGAACTTGTTATTGTCTTTATTTGGAGATCAAACATGGTGTAAGGAGATGTATCTGGGTGTGAAGTTGGCAAGGGGTGGATTGTGATTATTAATCCTGATTTATCAACTTCACTGTATTAAGAAACACCCAGTATGCCGGGCGTGGTGGCGCACGCCTTTAATCCCAGCACTCGGGAGGCTGAGGTAGGCGGAGCGTTGTGAGTTCGAGGCCGGCTTGGGCTACAATGCGAGCACAAGGCCGGCCTGAGCTACATAGTGCGACCCTGCCTCAAAAAACTAGGGCCGGGAGTTTGGCTCAGTGCCTTAAGCTCCTGCTCTGGCAGGTGCGAGGTTGTGAGTTCAATCCCCGGTGCCGCCAAAAAAAGAAAAAAAAAAAAAAAAAGGAAACACCCAGTAAATTATTAAATCACACTCCTGAGTTTGTGTCTGGGTAGGTTTTGGGTGTTATATGTGGTCCCTCAACTGTTTATCTCTGACATCATTCCCCTGCTTTGCTTCCTGGTCACAGTGAACTAAGCATGTTTACTCCACCACACCTGTTGTAGTCAGGGGTTTCAAGGAGAACATTACATACAGGACACAAAATTTATAATACTGTTTTGTGATGGTCACCCAGAGTTAAACACAAGAAAGCACAGGAAATCTGTCCACAACACCAAAAACCCAGAATATTCAGCCAAGGGCCTGGATCCCACAGCAATATCCCACATGAGTCCAAATGATGACCCATAATCCATGACAGTGCCTCTCATGAGTCAAACTGGAGGTCTAGAGCCCACAACAAGGATCCATGCCAGTCTGTTTTACAGATCTGTTTTGGGAAGGCCCAAAGGTCAGTGGGAGAAGCTAGAAAGTCCATGCCAGCCAGGTGAAGGAGCTGTGCTGGTAGGTTGAGGCTTCTACACTGGAGACAAGAAGTCACATTCAAAATAAGGATCAGGGTTGCCCTGAATAGTACCACAGCCATCCTCATAGACAGTGAGTTCCCAAGCTCCTCCAACATGAGAACAGCTGAGTGTACCTGTGCCAGGAAGGCAGTGTGACAAGCTCTTCCTGGAGATGAAACAACAAACATCTTCCCCTCCGGAGCCAGGAAGCAATGCTCAATGTAAGGAGCAGAGCTCCCCTAAAGTGAACCACAGCCATTCTCAGTGACAAGGTCCCGAGCTCCTCTAATGATGATGACCAAATTCATATTGGGGAAGCCAGTGTGATAAGCTTCTCCAGGAGAACCAACAGCTCAAAATAGCAACACCCAGGAAAACCCACAATGCCTCGCTCTTCTTCTTCATGTCTCTATTTACGCTGGCAACTTTCCTCAGATGGGCCATCTATACTCACCACCATGCCAATTTAATTCAGCTAGTATTAAGTTGACCACCAGTTTTGAATCTATAACAACACCCATCCTGATGTTTCAGCCTTGGAGCCAGCTGACCATGGACTGAAGTTACAAAGCCATGGGTCAAATTGAACTTCTCCTTCAAGTTATCAGTATCATGTATTGTGTCTCAGTGATGGAAAAACTGACTAATACACTATGCAGAGAATTTGAAATATTTGTGCAGGGGTAGGAGTCTATTCAGTTTGAGGGCATATGTCAGTAATATAAAATAGTGGAAATTTGAAAAAATGATTAGTTTAAAAAGTTAGTTAGGCCAGGGATTTAGTTCAGAAGTGTAAAAACCTGCCTGGCAAGCATGAGGTCCTGAGTTCGATCCCCGGTACAAAAAAAAAGTTAGCTGGGCATGGTGGTACATGCCTATAATCCCACACTTGGGAGGTTGAGGCAGGAGGATTGCTATGAGTCTGAGGCCAGTCTGTACTGCATAGTGAGTCCAGGACAGCCTAAACTACATAGTAAGACTGTGTTCTAAAATTAATTAACTAATTAATTAAAATTTTAAAAATAAAATAAAAGACTATCAGAGCTCTTTCTTATGCAAAGTAAATGCCAGTTTTTCAGAAAACATTTTGAAAGATAATTTTGGTTTTCAAAAGTGCGCTTTTAACCTTTTAATGGAATGCACCATGCTGGGAGATACTGCACCAGGTTGGGTTCTGCGTAATAAAATAAAGGCATTTTAGTTTTCTTGGGTCTAACTCAAAGAAGGAGCAGTGAGAAGTACACAGAAGAAGGACAAGAACCTGAGGATATTTAGTCAGTAAGAAAGACCAAGACTCATACCTTCTTCAATGTTGCTCTAGAAACTACAATTTAAGAAGGCCATTACACAATCAATTTATGTAAATGGTATTTTGCAAGAGTCAAGCCAAAGACTCTACATTCTACTCTGGCATCATTTTCTTTTCTTTTCTTTTCTTTTTTTTTTCTTTTTTCTTTTTTCTTTTAAAAGTATATAACGGTAATAAAACAAGTCAAAACAATACATACAGGACCTCAAAACATTATGAAATCAACAGTAGATGTCTTCAAAATGGCTGCAGATAACTTTGGATATAATAAAACTCAAACAGAACAGAACAGAATAGAATAGAATAGAAACAATAAAAACAAAACAATGAATGTGATAAAGGACTTCAAAACAAGTCAGTAGTAAATTCAGAATTGCTGCCATAATGTATCTTGCTATCCTTGAAATAGCTTCTCCTGCCATGGGATTTAACATATTCAAACAATACAAAGTAGAATAAAACCCAACACAACAAAACAATGGAAATGGTGTAGGAACCTCAAAACAAGACCATACATAGGGAATCAACAATGACTGCAGCCCTCAGAAGGAGATCCTCCCAGATGACACACTGCCTAGCGATATCCTCTGAGCCTATGATCAGACCACTGGCCCTAGACCTACAATGTTAGTGAAACACCAAAGTACCACAGGCATCCAATTCCATTTCACCTTGATAGATATTATCACAGCCTGTGTCTTTCCAGGTAAGCCAGTCACTTGGAGGGGTGGGGAGTGGTACTTTTTGTTTTCCAGTTTGTGCACTGGAAGGGGCTGGAGTCTGGTTGTCTCCAGTCCAAGAACCCACACATGGTGCTGGTTCCTGAACTTGGCTTGTTTGCTGGTGTGGCCATTGTTTTCTCTAACCCTGGTCCATGAGTGGCCTCATTTTCACATTAAGGAAAGAAAATGAAAATCATCACTGGAAAAATTAGAACTTCAAGAAAACTAGGGCTAGTGAGCTCTTAGAGAACAGGGTTTAGAAGTAGGAGAATTTAAACTTTCCACTGTGTTAGTGGGGGAAAGGATATGGGAATTATCAGAATGTGTCTTAAAATCATTCATTTAAACATATTAAAGAAAATGGTAAAATTCCTAAAACTGGAGGACTTTGACATCCAGAATTGACATGTGGGATAATATCTGACTTCTATTCATCTTCAGAAACTCTGAAATTCCAGGTCATTACACGTACATCAATGAGACTCAGTGAAGCATGTCTTAGTGCAGTGCATTGTGACAGCCATATTCCTTTCTGTGTTGGGAGCTGAGTAACTGAAATAAGTTTCTGTAATGTGGTTAGGGTTTTTGGAATATTTACAACAGTTGCTGTTGTGGAATAGTAATTAATTATATGAGGTAATTATAGTTTTCTCTCAAGTGTACTTAGATTTTTTTTTTTCTGGAAATGAAAACAGCAAAAACAAGTCTGTTTGTATCTTGATTGGGAGGACACCATTTGGGGCCATTATTGCAAGGTAGAAGTTGATATTAATGGAATGTGATGTGGAGGTACAAAAATGTTAATTTAAACATTGTCCTAATTCAAAGTGATGACAGAGGGGACAACTTTAGGATGAGTATCCTGTCTAGCAGAATAAAACAGTGTGTAAACAGAGCGTGAATAACATGATGAGAATATACCAAACCAACAGTCATATCACGTATGATTTTGTAACTTTAGAGGAAATCACTATCAATAATAGACATAAGTGTATAATGTGGAATTGTGTGTCAATTTCCTTTTATCGTGTTTGAAAGTCCTGTATTGTTTTCATTGCTTGTTTCGGTTTGGTTTTATTCTGTTTTGTCTTGTTTGATTTTATTATATCTGATGGCATAGGCAGCTATTTCAAAGATAACAAGATATATTATGGTAGCCATTTTGTGTTTACTACTATCTTGTTTGAAGTCCTGTATTGCGCTCATTATTTTGTTCTTATTGGACTATTCTTTTCTGCTTTGTTTGATTTTACTATGTCTGATGATATGGGCAGTTATTCTGAAAACAACAAGAGGCATTCTGGTAGCCATTGTTGATTTCCTATTATCTTGTTTTGAAATCCTGTATCACCTACACTCTTTTGTTTTGATTGGCTTTATTCTGTTTTATTTTGCTTGGTTTTATTCTCCTTAAAATAAATAATTATAAAAAACATAAATGAACATATGGAAGTCCTTGGATTAATTCCAATTTAGAATTCAATAAATTCTACCCTGATCATTCAGTATTTATGCATTCAACATTTTAAACTGCCAAAACCAGAAAAAATAATGCTTCAGAAGGAGGATATAAAATAAAGCACATGTGTATTAGGACTATGAAAAGTATTTTTTTATTGAAGACATACAATGGAAAAACGAATCAAAGATCATTTTAGAAATACATCGTTCAGAGTGATTCCTCAAATATTAGAGTCACAAATTCTTGTTTCCATAATTTAAAAGTACATTTATATTTTAAAAATCTTTATAATTTTAAAATATTTGAATAAAATATATTTGATCTGAACAAAATAATTTATGCATATATATATTTATATCCACTATAATATCAATTTAAAAGTCAGTCTAGTTACCAATCAAGTGTATACAAAACAAATATCATGTCTCAGCATTGAGACAGAAGTAACAGGACACAATATTTACAGAAAATACAACACAAACTTCTTGTCCTTATAGTTTTTATAATATTTTTGTATGCGAGAGTATGGTAATGAGGGGAATGATGTAGGATGACTCATACAATACAACACCCTTACACTCTATAAATGGTCAAGGGAGTTTTACAGGAAAATGATTACAAAGAAACACATTTTATACTCGAGGGGATAGCCTGTGCTTGAAAGGTGAAGTTGAGGTGTGCACACGGGAGGATCTTTCTGGGGAAAGGTCATAAACAGATATGATCGATCCTATTTTTATCTAGAAGGCAAATCCAGTGATGGAAGAGGAGCAGGAAAATGGAAAATTGGATGGCAATGCTCACGTAAGTTAAAGGAAACATAAAAGAAACAATACATCAATTGTCATTTCAAAAGCTGTCATTAGTACTCAAATGAAAAACTTTTGAAACAGAAATGAGAAAAGCATAAATGATCTAGGAAACTAATGAAAAGGAGACAGAAAATTAAACCTGGGTTTAATCATTGACATTGTTGTGGCTTTGTGGAAGTCACTAAATCATCTTAAAATTTCTCCACTTGAAAATAGAAATAATATTAATTAATTTACAAGTGAAAAATATAATGCAGGACAATTTTGCTGAACATATTTACATATTACCAGAGATAATTGAAATGTTTGTTGTACAGATGTTTTTAAATATAAATTTTAGGAGTACTTGTACCTAGGTACAAATGATATGAACTTATCTGTGTCAGAAAAAGAAAACTATGCAAAGATTGAAGGAAAGAACATTCCGCACAGTCATCAAGTGCATATATATCAATGGGACAATGGATAAAGAAACCTTGATAGATACACATATACATGCGACATACATACATACATATGTACATACAATGAAATATCATTCAACCTTTAAAAAAGAGATCTAGTCTTTTCCAAAACAGAAGGGACCTAATGAATATGATACTAATATATAAATAATAGAAGTAAATTTGTCCATTTACATTGCTAATATGTGCTGAATGAAATAAGCTAAAAAGAAAAATATAATCTCTTGTGTAATTTTTAAAAAGAGGTGAAATATTCAGGATTAGAGAATAAAACAATGGCTATCAGGTTCAGGGTACAGGAAAGGAAAGGAGTAGATGAAGGCCAAAGCTACAAAGTAGCAGTATGAACGATAAACAACTTAAAAGATCAAATGTACAACAAAGAACTATAGTTAATGGCATATTCTGAATTTTGTGACGTGACTAGATCATAATTACTTCTACAGTGGAGGTTACTGAGTAGCTGTGATATGATGAAGATGTTATTTGACACTCTATAATAACATAACAATCTTATAATATCATGTTCTGTTCCTGAATATATATATATATATATATATATATATATATATATATTACAAATTATTTAAGAGAAAATAAAGTAAATTATGCAGTCCAGTTGTGTAGTTCTGTCTGCTAGTTTCCATTTTGGTGCAGGTATAGGAAATAATGGCAATCAATGGAAAAATAGTCCATAGTTTTACATAATTTTCTGGACATTTCTGTTGGTTATAACTATTCTTAGGTTTTTGATTCTATTTCTAACTTCTCCAATTTCTCCAGTTTTGTTTTTGTTTTTAGCTTCAACCAGAGTAGTCCATTGATAACTTACTAAATATGTCATCCACTTCCTCTTATCTACCACATGGACCATTCCAATCCTCACCTTGATATGCACTTGTATTTTGTTCTGTTTATTCCTTCATTTTTCCCATCCTTGTCTATCATTTAATAAAGCTTCTCTTAAACCATCCAAACAAGAATCATATACCCTCTTAAACTCACTGAATGTATAGACTGCACAATTCATTTGGCACAGAACCTATAGTCTCATAAAAAACTTTTTATTGACTTTCTATATCATGGTGCTTTATTCAGGGTGTGCTACATGCTGATATAACCACACAATATCTCAGTCACTTACCCATATCAAGTTTACTCAGGTTACCACCATATCGACATTGCTGTTAATGGCAGTTTATGGCTCTCTCTCTTCCAATGCCTATGCTCCTACCTAGTAACATGTGACTTTACTGTCACATAGTGTCTGAATGTCCTACATAGCATCTTAGTCATTTTATGAAAAAGCAAAGAGAATTTTGCCCAAACCTGATTGAGAAAGGTACTTATCTCACTATAAAGATTTTACCTTTTGCTTTGAAATACATAACCATTGCAAGATTTTGACAAAGCAGGCATACAACAAAATTTATGTTTTAGTGGGAGAGCTGGAGGAGATAAGAGGGGAAAAGTTAGGAGGCTAATCCAGTAGTCTGGGTAAAAAATTATGGTGCCTTGGTCCAGTGTGGCAACAGGGGTGTGTGTTAAACAGTCAGCTTTTGGATATTGTTGTAGTCAGGGGTTACAGGGAGAACAACTACATACAGGACACAGAGTTTGTAATACTGTTTTATAATAATCACCCAAAGTAAAACACAAGACAGTGCAGGAAAATCCTTCCACAGTACTAAGACCCAGGATAGCCGAGGGCCTAGATCCCACAGCAATATCATGCAAGGGTCCCACTAGAGACCCAAATGCATGACAATGCCTCCCACAGTACCAACTAGGAATCTAAGAGCCCCCAATAAGGGCTCACGCCAGTTTATTTATGGTTCTGTGCTGGGAAGGCCACAGGTCAGCAGTGGAACCAGAAAGTCTATGCCAGCAGGGTGAAGGAGCTGTGCAGTGGGTTGAGGGTTCTATGTAGGAGCTGAGAAGTCACGCTCAAAAGAAGAAGCGGGGCTGCCCTGAAGAGCACCACAGCCATCCCCAACGGCGACAAGGTCCCGCGCTCCTCCGACGATGGAGAACAGTTGAGCACAGTTCAGGAAGCCCAGCGTGACCAGGTTCTCCAGCACACAGCCTCCCCTCCGGAGCCAGGAAGCGATGCACAGTGTGAGGAGCAGAGCTCCCGCAACATGAACCATAGCCACTCTCACCGAAGAGGTCCCGAGCTCCTCCGACGATAATGGCCGAGTCCATATTGGTGAAGCCAGCATGACAAGCACCTCCAGGAGAACCAGCGGCTCCAACAGCAACTCTTGGAAGAACCCTCAACGCCCAGCTCTTCTTCCCCACGTCCCTATTTATGCTGGCAACTTTCTTCAGGTGGAGCATCTTTAACTCAACACCAGCTGAAGCTGGTGCTAAGCTGACCACCAGTTTGTAATCCATAACAGATATATTCTAACATTGAGGACAATGGTATATCCCACTGGTTTGTACATGCAATGTGAGATAAAAAGGAAGAAAGTGTGATAGAGATGACAACTCCTAAAACATGACATCATAAGAATTTGTGAAATAAACCCTTAAAAAGAAACAAATAGCTTTTTCGTACCAGAATTGACTTTTATATCTATCTTAGATAGTCCTCTAACTTTTGGCTCTAGGTTTTCCTGTTTCAGTGTATATAAATGTGTATTTTAGGTATTTATGAATTAATATAAATACGATTTATCTTCTTTTTAAAATATCCCCTTGATTGCTAGAGCACCCAAAGGAAAAATAGTCAAAAATAGCTCTGGTATAGGCCAACAAAGTACAACAGACATAAAAATTGAATGTAAATTCCTGTCACTAGTATGAGAGGTGCTATCAGCTGTTTACTGATTCTTAAGTGATGCTGTCACAGAGAGAGCCCTGTCAGTGCAGCTGCAACCTCTAACTGCCTTCATTAAAAGTACATATCATCATGTGGCCACAAAAGCACCATGGCACACATGCTATTTCCTTGTTCCTCTCATCTTTACTCTCTTCATTGCAGAAAAGAATTTGGTTTCTCTAGTTCCAGGAACTAACTGATTCTATATCAAGCAGATTTAATAATAGAGAAGACTTTTATCCACAATCTTTCAGCATTCTTTTTAGGTTGCTATGTTCTTCTCAGCAACAAAATCTCACCATCAAAAAGCTGTTCCTCTATTATTGGTTTTAGTCTCTCATTTATCTATGTTTACCGAGAATCTGAACCAGAATTTGTAACTTCTGCCAGATTCTCATGATTTGGATTTAATCCATCTCCATTCTTGGGTGTTTTCCAAAATCTCTATCTCACTTTCAGCATAATGCCAAGATAAGATCAATGACTGTGTTGTGTTGGTTAAATTAATATACATCTTTGCCAGGGCTATACAGAGTTAAGTGTGTTGACTCTTTATATAAAAAAATTGTTGAGAAATTAGAACTACTTTTCTCTTTTGTGAAGGTGTCATTTAAGCAGAATTTTCTATAGAAATATCTGGTGATTATAGGCTGATCATTGGCCTACCTGGAATATACTCTATTTTTTGTCCATGGTGTATCCAATATTGCAGCATTTTTTGAATTTTACTTTATTGTGAAGAAGAATTCTAGTCTCAGACTTATGTGACATTGCTTTATCTACTTTACTCATGCCCTTGAAGGTAGTATTTATTTATATATTTATTGCTATAATCCTTTGAATGGGAACAACTTTGCTGAATAGAGTGCTTTGGTTGGTAGCCTTTTTTCATTTATGTGCAGTAGTGTGAAAAGTTACAGCTAATGCAGACAAGTCAGGCTTTAACACTCTGCTTGTCAGAGGGATGTTGCTGATTTCTGGACAAAGCTTGTACTCAGAAGGTAGCTTGATCTGGTTCTTTGTGTTTAGAACTTTATGTAAGTTCAATTCATAGCATGCAGTTCTTCTTCACCTGTGCACTGTTAAGAAGGGCACTGCACTTTAGGAGCAGGTAAAGGTTAGCTATTTCAATCCACCCACCCTATAATGGGATACAGTGGAATATGTGGCTTGCCTTGGCCTGTTCTATCATATGAGCTCTTAGCTTGGAAAGCAACTGTGAAAAGAAGTGCTTTAGTTACAACACAATAGGTAGCATCAATTTTGCCCAGCACAAAACCGTAGGTGGTTAATGATGGCTTGCCTCACTGCTGTTAATGGTACCACTTTAGATCAGTACAACCCCATAAGTGGTAACATTTAAACTCAGCCCAACAACATACAAGATGGTGCTTTCAGCTTATTCAGAAAGACTCTGCCATGGCAATCTTCACTTTCCAGTTCATTTTGGTACAATACGTGAATGATAGCTGCTTCACGATTATCATCAAGTCAAAAGTCATTAAAATAATAAGTAAAAGATTTATGGTTTCTTCAGTATTAATGATTTCCTCAAATATATGACACAATCTTTGTTTTGAAATAAGTGACTCAATGAGAAAATAATCTAAGATTCTCAAACAGTTCTCTCTGAAACAAATATTAACTTAAAACAATAGAAATAAATGATGTGCAGTTGTGAAAAAGAATCTATAGATAAGTTAAGTATAGCATAACAATCAGGATTGTATGAGAAACTGTAATGCAGTTAGTGTGTATATTAATTACCACATTTTTCTTCAAAACCTTTGTCTAAAGAGTAACTAATAATGCAGGCTATGTCTATGATGTTTTAATGGTAAGTGCAAACTGAATTTCTTCCATTCATTCTAAATATATAGTTGCAAGAGAGCTGTGAGCTTTGTAAGTAAAATGTGTAAGTAATCAACTTAAATTTGGTAGATTTAAGATTAAGACAAACAATTGAGAACTGGCCTAAAAGATGTAGAAAATCTCTAGGTTTTACCTTTTTAAAGATTCTGTTTTGGACCCAGGGATTACATTCCGAATTCAGGCTTTTGAAGGCTAAGTCAAAGTATTATGGCATATTTGGAGCCACTACAAAACTGTGATTGAACACTCTAGGCATCACTAATCCCTAGATGAGCAATGCTGTCCTATAAAACATAAGGGTAGGTTATCATGATTTAAGTAATCTGTAATCCTACTCAAGAATTTGAATTCAGTCACTTAGCACTGTGAGATCAAGGACACCAGAATGGCAGACATTGAAAATTTATTTCGATGAATTTATGAAACATAAATTACTGCTCTATTGAGGAAGCAATATAAAGAGATTCTGTTTGTAAACTGAAGATGTTCATCAAACAAAATGAGTCAAATTTTTTAAATGAATTAATAATATAATGTTAATAATAATTGGTTATATTTGGTTGAAATAGTCACTCATATAGATATATATGAGAAATGATTATCTGCATTAGTCTACTATTGACCCTGTTACTCCTGAGAAGTTTTCTTCAACTGCTGATTAGCAAGGAAAAAAAAAATAGCCCTTGTCCTTGAAGGAGGTTTGCTTTACACATCTCAGTTTTTAGAAATTATAAATAGTAGTGCCTTCTGTTTCAGAACTCAGCTTCACCTGAGTGAATAAATGGTTTCTGATTCAGAGTACCCTCCTGCTGTTGTAATATAATAGAGTGAACAATTCAAATACAATTCATTTGAGTAACAATGATCATTGAATCTTTCTGTGAGATATAAGCAGATGTAAAACTTGAGATCTGTGAAATGTCTTGATTCTGAAACTTCAGTTTGACTATGAAGCAAGTGACCTATAAGTGATTTTAACCCATAAGGTTCAATTCAATCTACTGTGCTTTTTTTTTTTTTTTTTCTTTTTGTACAGGGGGTCGAACTCACAGCCTCACACCTGCCAGGCAGGCGCTTAGGCCACTGAGCTAAATCCTTGGCCCTATTTTTTGAGACAGAGTCTCACTATGCAGTTCAGGTTGGCCTTGAACTCACTTTGCAGCTCAGGCTGGTCTCAGATTCACAAAGATCCTTCTGCTTTAGCCTCCTGAGTGCTGGGATTAAAGGTGTGAGCCACCACACCCGGCTGTTACCCTACTAATTTTTTTAAGTCACTTCAGATTTGAATAGCTTCATGTAGGATAGAGATTAGGACAACTCAATTGTTTCTAAGCCTTCTCATTCTGTAGCTGATGCTAAATTCTCAAGAGTTCAAATTCATTCAAAGGAGGGTAGTGGAAGGAGAACAGAAGGTAGAGACTCTGTTTATGTTTAGGACTTTGTGAGAAGAAACAGAGGTTGTTTGTTTAGGTTATGGTCAATTATCTACTGGTAAAACTGCCAGGATCCTAGGCTCCTCTTTCTGGGAACTGGGTGTGTCCAGCTACTTTATTACAGATGATTCACTTTCACAGCTCAGGGTACACCTTTCAACGGCTTTTCTGCATTTGCTCTAGGAGCTCCCCAAATGCCCAACAGGTGTCTCCATCCATACCCTCCTGGTACCAGGGATTCTACAGAAAAATGGCCATCTCTCTTACAGATCTGCCCCACAACTTATTCAGGGAATTTCATTTTTAGATCTTTTCTCAGAGTGCTGCCTGAGAGGTGATCAGGAAACAAATGCCCTAACCTCTTTCCTTAGGTTTCTGGGAAACCCAAGCATTCCTTCCTAGACTTCTTTACCTCTTCAGGAATAAACCATCCTTGACGCCATTCTCCATGCTAAATCAATTTGTCATCCCTTCATGGTTATTTGCCCACAATTTGGAAACATTAGGATTTATCTGAAGATTCTACTGGCTTGAAAAGTTGAAGTAGAGTATATATCTGCCTCCTTTTTATCTCCTATATCTGAAATTTATGCATATTGGATATAGGAATATCAAGAATCACAGCATTAGAATCTCCAAGTATTGCTCTCAAAAACCCTATGCCAGCTCTATTTCACAACCTTTTACCTGTCTTTATTATAGTATTTTCTCTCTATCTCCCCCCCACACTTACCTCACATCTTGAACAGGTTCTATGTGCAAATGTTTCTCGCAATTCTTTGGTGGTCAATTTCAATGCACCAATCAGGCAATAAAAATTTATTGAATTCAGACAACATTTTTAATGGTATAGAATTTGATTTATTTGGCAGAGACACTTTGACAAAAGCTTAATACTCATATGGGGAAATAAAAGACTTATAAAATCAATAAACATGATCATTGAAGCAGTATGTTTTATATAAAAGCTACAGTGATATGGAGAAAGGAAACTGAATACAGGGTATTGTCTTGGTTACTTTTTCCTCGTTGCTGTGACAAAACACCTGACACCCAAAATTAGGGAAGGAAAGGTTTATTTAGCTTACGGTTTTTGGAGGTTTCAGTCCACAATTAGCTGGTTCCAAGGCAGGGTGGCATGGCACAGGAACAACACTTCAAGGCAGCAGCTGAGCAAAAGCAGCCAGAGTAAAAGGGGCAACAAGAGCAAGCCTCTTCTCCTCCTTTATATAGTACACAGGACACACCCCCCGGGGTGGGTGTAGCATCCACAAACATCCTTGCCTTCCTTTGCACAGGATGAGGATGTTTACAAAGTAATACCCCTGGCTCCCTGCTGGCTCTCTCAGTTAAACTTCTGACCTTCTCAAATTGTAACAATGACCAGGTAACTGTGCTCTACACCCCAGGATGTAGAGCTGCTGAGTTACTTAATTAAGCTGCTAGACTTCTCAAGTTGACACAATGTATAAACCGTAGCAGGTATCATACATTAAAAGCATCAGGAAAAAAATTTCCCTGTTGACAGCAGGACTAGAAGTTAGATTTGGAGAACTGATGTAAAGTTATTTCTCTAAATGTTAAATGAATTAACAAATCACGTGACAATAATAATAACTACAGAGTTCCCTTAATCAAGGTTTTATGTTTTCTTTCTTTCTGGCCCTTTTCTGTAGAGTTTCTTAACTAATCCTGTATATTATCACCTCCTGTCAATAGTCTGTCTTCCTTTAAATCCCTTTTACATATTAAATGTTGAAAGGATCTTTAAAATGACCTCTTCTAAACTTTGCTTAGAAATATACCTTGCCAGTATGAAAGTAATTTAAATTCACCTCATATGCAAAGTAACCATATAAATTTGTATCACAACTTTCTCAAAAATGTTACACATAAAATCCTAGCAGATTTTATTTTATTAAACTACATTCTTATACTTCTCCTTATTTGTTTACACAACACTGTACAAGGTCTCTTTCCTCAAATCTCATCTTACTGTGGGATTAGTCAGTCCCATTTTCCCTGGGAAGCTTCTTGTTTACCTAGTACAGTTCTGGCTTTCTCTCTGAATTTCTTTGCTACTTTTTCTGTGAACCAGCCTTTTGGTAATTATTCATGCAAGGCAGCATGCGATTTTTTACATTTAGATGTAAACATCATACTACTGCACTTAAAGTTAATTTTCTCAATGGTAGAGAGCATACCATATAATTTTTGCCACTTTAGAGAGTAACTTCTGTCAATAAAATGTATGGCCATTTAATCTCTGTACCAGTAAATGCTTTAAGTATGACATACACACATATAACTGTCACAGGAGTTGTTCTGAGGGTCTACAAGGCTGAAATAAGGAAGTATCCCACCTTTGTCAAATAAGCTTGCAGGCTTGCTGATATCTGCCATGGAAAAAGAATTTTCAGAATGTATCAGTAAGATACATGACAGATAGTGATTTTAGGACACTCAGAGAAATGAGACGAATTAAGAACTGGAGGTAGATATATTTAAGGAGTATCTTCCAGATGGGTGATCTAGGATGTGTATTCTTACTGCCTGTTGGGTTACAATGGAAGCCATTTACACATATTTGAAGTTGAGATATGCTGCCCACCAATATTTCTGCTTTCTGGGAGTGGAGGAAGCAAATTTCCAGGTAAAAAAGATGGTTTCAGAGCCTAAATTTACAGACTTATTACCTGTAAGACCAATAGGAATTATTATTATTACTATTATTTTTGAAGTGAATTTCTTGGAGGAGCAAAAGACTTAAGCAATTTTTTTGTGTTTTGAAGCAGCATTTAACTACCTTTTCTTTCTTTCTTTCTTTCTTTTTCTTTCTTTCTTTCTTTCTTTCTGTCTTTCTTTTTTTTTTTTTTTTTTTTTTTGAGACAGGTCTCACTCTGCAGTTCAGGCTGGCCTCAAAGTTACTTTGTAGCCCAGGCTGGTTTCAAACTCACAGCTATCCTCCTGCCTCAGCCTCCTGAGTAATGGGATTACAGGTGTGCACCCCTACACCTGGCTTAACTACAGTTTTAAAATCTTGATATTCTTGTCTTCTTTCTATTGAGGAAAAACTTCATACTTATGGATTATAACTAAATTGTTTAATTACCACCATATAATCAAAAGTCTGGGGAGATTATGCAATGTGAAATGACACTGTCTATGAGCAAAACGCTTATCCTGTACCATAAACATCTGCTATAATTGTCTTAATTTTAAATAAAAAATTTAAAAAATTCGGCTAGCTCCACCTAACTGCTAAACTTCTTACCAGGAGTTGGAAGTCTTTTGGTTACTAGCAATTTTTCAAACCTGCTACACTGCTTAGTTGTGCAGCAAATTTACATCTGTAAGGCGGGTTGGGCTACAGAAACAATCAGATTATAGATTAGGGAGGAAATGCAATGTTAAGTATCGAATTGTATCACCCAAACAAAACTCGATGGAATCCTAACCCCAGAACTCCAGAATGTGATTTTATTTGAAAATAAAATTTTTATAGAAATAAATCAAAATGGGTTCATCAGAGTGATCTTTAATCCAATCCGAAGGGGGAAATTTGGATATTGATGCTATGTACATAGGAGTATATAACAATAATAAAAAACGAAAAGAGAAGAGAGCTACCTATATTCTTAGGAGAGAAATCTGGAACAGAATCTGCCCTCAGAGGTTCTCGAGACTCTTAAGGCATTAGAATTTTGTTTTTTAAGCCACCAAGTCTGTGGTCTTTTTTTTAAGTAGGTTCAATCAACTGATATAGGCACTAAACTTACTGATACAGTTTTACATTTTTATGCATTTTTGCATGCAGATTGTTATGACAAGGGCAGTATGCCTCTATGTGAGTTCTAAGTACCAAGGTAATAGTTATGAACATTAATTAAGTGGAGCTCATAAAGCTGTAGGAGTATTATAATATTGCAATGAAATTAAGCATTGTGATCTGACCTGTTAAAATTAATTTCAATGCTTATTCCCTTGTTCACTGACAAACGCACATCTCTTCTTAAGCCTGTCCTTCACCTTTGTATGCCAGTCTCCCATGAGTGTTCCACATAATAACCTTTCTTCCTGGAACTGACATTAGTAAGACAGAGGGCACAAGTAGTTTAAAATTGATTTTTTGGATCAAATGTACAAAAATTCAAGTAAAATTCAAAGTTTTGACCCCTTACCTTTTACTTATTTATGAGTTAAACTTGTGCTACAATGCATACGTCTATCTGTAAGGCCTCTACTCATTGTGATGTCAAACTATTTGGCTTTTCCCTCGAAACTTACAGATTTCTTTTAAAAAAAATATAAGATACCTTTGTAGAAAGACAGGGAGCATGGATGTACATAGAACATTTTCAGGGAAAATGACTTAGCTGAACTTTTTCCTTCCACTGTAGAAACATATATTCTTTTAGATCAGAAGTTTTAAAAAAATGTATTCTTGCAAATATTAGGAATGTACACTCTATGAAAATTTGGTGTGAAAATTTTAGTCAATGTAATTAAAGTGTTTTACTGGGAAGTTTGAAACTCTTAAGAGAAAAAATATTTTTGGTACACAACTCTGTAGAGAAATGAAATTTAAAAGGTATAGAATGGTCCAAAATTACTGAATCATTTTTTCTTTCATAAGACTATAGATACTTCTTAACATAACCATTATTATATTCAGTGGACTGAGGGACACTTGGAAGATGCACTTAAAATGTTCAGAATTTCTGCAAAAAAAGTTAGAGAAATTAGAATTCATAGATATTTCTCTCTTGTTTCTATCTGATGCAATAGGAAGAATTAGGAAGAGATTTTCAATTTTATTCATCTAATAACTTGAGATTGTTACATGGTATATATCATCATGTTTCTGAACTTGTGTGCAAGTGATGTCTACATTGGGTGGAATATTGTAATGGAATGAAGACAGACTGAAAACAGAAAAATAAATCTTCACTCCACTTTTGTTCGTTTGTTTGAGTGCATTTTCTTTTCTCAGAATTCTTGGTAAGATGAAATAAGATGACAGTAGTTAATACCTAGTTCTAATGTACTATGTGCCAAGCAATATTTTAGTTATTCATGTTACCTTATTTAATCAGTATAACATACTTTCACAGTAAATTGTACTTTTAGTGTAAATGAAGAAACTGAAAGTTGAGTATTGCTTGATTATATAAAGATGGTAAGTGGTAAAGTTTAAGAAATATCATTCTAAAGTTCAAGCACTTTTGTTTTCTAAAGTTCAAAAGCACTTAGCATGTCTTATAAACAGAAATAATTAACAAATAGTAAATCTTCTCTTCAACTAACTGTAAATTATATAGACTATAAAACCATTTTAATTATTTTTCTAATCTATCAAGAGAAAAAAAAACCACTGATAGTCTATCTGAATCTGGCCCTGAGGCACCCTTTCTTCATAGCTGGTATTATTTCTCATTCACCCCGATATTTAGGACTGCTCTTAGACATGGATAGCATGATGAGAAATAATGGAATCCAAATACTGAATTTAAGAAAGACAACAGAATTGACAAAAGAATATATTTTCTCAGACAAGGTTATACCCAGACTCAAGGACTGAATGCAGATTAAAAGACACTATGAGATTTGGTTTATAAGTAAAACTGTCCTATAAAACGTAGGAGCAGCACTTCAAGAGGTGGATCTTTATAAGGCATGAAAGTGACATTTGCTATCAGCAGGAGAAAGCAAAATTTAATTCCAGCAAGAAGTGAAAAGAACTAAGAACTACAAGGAAGCATGTGAGAATCCTTGTCACTAAACAGAGCAGGGATTCCAGTGGACCCATGTTGGGAAATGATGTAAGGTAGATGGGAAAGTCTAATGGGAGACTATAAACTTTAACTAATGCTTCTTATTACATACTACAGGTGATGAAAGTGCTATAGGTGTTTCTGGGAGCTTAATATGTAGCAGTGTCTTAGTTACTTTTCTCACTGCTAGGACAAAATAACTGACACCAGCAAGTTGAAGGAGATTAGGCTTATTTTAGCTCATAGTTTGTAGAGGTTTCATTCTGTAGTTGGCTGGCTCCAAGGCAGGGGCACATGGCAGAAGGGCATCACAGAGGAGAAACAGTCCATGACATGCAGGCAGAAGGCAGCATGGCAGCAACAGCAGCAGCAAACCTGCCTTCCTGCTCTCCCTTTTTATTACATCCAGACTGTAAACCTATTGATTAGTGCCACCCACACTCAGAGTTGGTCTTCCACTGTATACACCCAGAACTACACTAAACCCATTTAGTTATCATATTGCTTTAATCCCAGTACCAACATCATGGATCCAACAACCTGTCTACCTCTGGGAAGAGCCACCTATAATCATGAAGTTTTGGGTGGATATCTGGATACAAACCACAAGAAGCAGGGATGGGAAAAGCATATGTTTCAGAAACAAAGTTGTAATGGTTATTCATGCAGTAAGTATTGTTTTTTCTTATATTTCCATTGAGAAATACAAGCAAAAACAGGGAGAAGGCACACAATCCCAAGTACACAAATGTGTATACACACATAAGTAAACGCACAGAACAATATATTCATGCATTGAGCCTTCAGTGTTCTTTACAATGAAGATGCTCAAAATGAGATTTTTCACTGATTTTTTTTTAGGGTGATACAAACTACATCAATTCCTTATGTTCAGGGTATCAGCAAAGCAATGTAGACTTATTTCCCCATAGTTGCTGCCGTATCTTCATGAATATTTAAATGCTTTTTTCTCATTAGCCCTGGGAAATAAGATATCTACCTGTTCATATTTATATTCATTTTTATCATAGGAGTTCTCTAACCCATAAAAACTGCCTTAAAAGAATATTGACCTATAGTATATTGCATTTCAATTGTATAATTAGTAACAGCTACATTCCAGAACGGTTTATACTGACCCAGGAGAGGTTCCCAAAAGAGATTTATTTCATATGAGTAAAATATACACAGTATGACAGAAAAATGATATATCTTGCTAAAGAGACAGAATCAATGACAGTGCTTTTGTATTTATTTGGCATTTTTAAAAAGCTAAAACTAAAATAAAATTAGGCTTGAATTTTGTCAATATACTACCAATATTGTGGCTGATATTGGAAAAAATAGACTTGCATGTGATTTCTTTTTAAAGTAAAAGTGTATTTAAACCGGGAGTGGTGGCACACACCTTTAATCCCAGCACTAGGGAGGCTGAGGTAGGAGGAGCATTGTGAATTCGAGGCTGGCTTGGGCTACAATGCAAGGGCAAGGCCGGCCTGAGCTACATAGTGCAACCCTGCCTCAAAAACCAGGGCTGGGAGTTTGGCTCAGTGGCTTAAGTGCCTGTCTGGCAGGGGTGAGGTCATGAGTTTGATCCCCAGTGCCACAAAAAAAAAAAAAAAGTGTATTTAAATCAGTCGTCATACTCAATAGTTGTGAATCTGCCAATTCCAACTTTTTTATGATTCAAGTATAGTACAATCAACCCAAGCAATTGAATAAGGTGAAGCAAGTTATACATAGTCTTTACTACAAATAGAGAATGTGTTTCTTTTCTCTGGCTTTATTCTAACAATTTCATTTGACCACAAAGCAAAATTACAGATGAGAGTTACCTTCATTACTAATTGTCTAGACTGCCAGTGTTGTAACTTAATGTGCTACAACATTAGACAAACATGGAGAAAAAATACCTCAAAACTTGTACAAATATATATGATAGAATTTTCTACCATTCTACAATGAAGGAGGTACTCTGTGTAATATATTTCACGTGGAGACTAAATTCAGAGTTAGGCGATACTGGCATCTTTACCGATGATTGCATTTTGCATTTTAAGGGCTTAATAGAGCCATAACCTTGAAATGTCAATAATGTTACTAAGTATAGCAGGCTCTCACACCAACATTGTACCAGTTCTTATAGTAGTCCCCTGGGGTAAATCATATTATTTAGAATATTGCATGAAGAAACAGACTCAAAACTATCAAATAAAATGTTTGAAACTAGGAAGTTACTAAATTTTAAACACCAAATTCAAACCCAGGTTTTCTGCTCATAAGCCTAGTGGTGTTGTTTGTTTATTTTCTGTTTGTTTGATGTTTAAAGAAAGTGCAGCAGAAAGTTCATGGCCCTTCAGAATTTTGGGGCAGGTGAATTTTGCTTGAAAACCGTTCCCACTTTCTAGTGATAAACTGAAAGCTGTAGGCTTAATATCTTTTGTCTCATCTTCCTCCTAGGTGCTTTGGATGGAGTATGTAAAAAAGTTAATGTTTTATGAAAGCTTAAAAATCACACATACATTTCTTAGTTACTTTTCTCATTGCTGAGACAAAATACCCACCACCACAAGTTAAGGGAGAAAAGTATTAATTGGCTCACAGTTTGTAGAGGTTTCCTCCATAATTGGCTGGCTCCAAGGCAGGACGACTTAACAGTAGTAGAGAACAGTTCATTCAGGCAGAAAACAGAAAATCAACCAAGCAAGGGGTCTTATCAACTTCTTTCTGCTCTTTTTATACTCTATCTAGGCTAGAGGGATTAGGTCAGTGCCAAACCAATTGATTAGTGGTCTGATTTAGTAATCACACACCCTTAATCCCAGTATCACATCGTCAAGCAACCTCTGAAAAATCCCCACCTATAACCACACAAGGCTTTGGGGGACATCTAGACACAAACCATAACAATATATATACACCACATTGAATTTTCTCCTAGGTGTATTAATGTCTTTTTTACTTGTCTTATATCCGTATTGTCTTGAGGTATTTTGAGCACCTTAGATTTGGAGATTCCTGAGGCTTTCAGGAATAAGTGATGTAGCTCAGGCTTTCAAAGCTGACATTACAAAATGAATGGTATTCTTTTTTTTTTTTCCAAAGCATTAGTTTTGCCAGGTATCCATCTAATTCATCACAGTCTTTCCAGTATGCAGCCCATGCTTTCAATCAGTCATTCTTTTTTTTTTTCTTTTTGAGATATTTCACTTAGCAACTGTTTATTGTATGTTATTTGAAAAGCACTCAGCCAGATAACAGGGATGCAAATGTATATGGCAAAATTGTGGACCTGGAGATCTTAACATTCTTGTGAGTTTGGCACATGAGTGTGAAGATGAATGGTATGGAGTGGTGGATAAAGAACATGATCATCTCTCATTTTTCAAAAACAATTCATAACATTAGAAAAATAAAACAGTGTAAAAAGAAATATGCACCTACTAATTTTTTTTTAAGTCCAAGCTTTGATATTTGGCTTTTGCTTTTTTCTGTGTAGTGTGAATGGAAGAATGGTGGGAGCAACCAAAGTCAATGGATGTGTGAGTCTGCACAAGGACTGTTGAAGGGGGAAATTGACACTGATGTGCATCAGTGATACCTAGTGGATGGTAATAGAATTGTGAGCTGGTGGGAAGGAATCCAATATCCACTGTTCAGCTCTCATTTCCCTGTGATTTACTGTTTCCATGACCACTGGTACAGGTTCTCACTCCTTAATCCAGAAGCTTGAAGGCTAAATTAGAAAAGCCTGGATGATGAGACAGGAGCTGCGGAACAGATGGGAAACTATCCTATTTTCCCAGTCTGCTGTCTTACTTTTTTTCTCTTATGCACCATTGGTTAAATTACCTGGCAGCCAATACTGACACAGTGCACAACTGCAACCTTGAAAAAAGCATTCACTATTTTCTGTAATCTTACAATCTCATTATGAACAATTTTTCAAAAACAACGTAACACTTGAGCCTTCTTTACCCAAAGAAGTTACATAAATATATGTAACCATGTAATTATATTTTATTCTATATATGTATTATATGTTGACAGAAAGTGGTATGTACATTACAAATACATAAATAGATATGCACATGCCTGTATATATAAAGAGGAGGTAAAGTAGACATATATATGCAAAAATGTTGTATATTCCTGAGGGGAAGTTCATAAGGAAAGTGAAACTTACCAAGACTAATTATTTGACAACACAATATCTTAAATAGTTGAAAGTGCTATTTATGTTTATTCTTTTGGGATGGAGTGGAAAGATTTGGTTCATTAAAAAGTAATTTTGCTTTTGCTGTCCTTTTGGCTTTTGTACTTTTCTAAACTAGCTATTTTTACCACTGAAATTATATTTTAAATCTTATTAATAAGCTTTTTTACAGAAATCACAAGATTGCATTTTAAACTCAAGTTCACTTAGGATAGATAGCCTAACCCCTAAGAACAATTTTTAACTAGAAATGACTCATTTTTAGCAGTAATGATTTTATGGAACATACTCTATAATCCTCCTACTTTTTCTTTGCACTGCCACTAGATAATTTTTCTGAAATGTAAACCAAGCATAATCAAGCTCTTCTCTTTAACAATGGTGATGAAAATAAAAATCCTTAGGGTATTTAAAAGATCTTCCCTTCTCAATGCTTGCGTTGCAGTCATATCACAATGTCTAGATTCTCCCAAGAGAATTTTGTCTCTCCTTACTTCTAGTCTATTCTCTTTGAAAAACATTTCATTCCCCGCTAATCTGCCTGCTGCCTATTCATTTTTTAAATACTACTAAATTTTTCTGGAACCTTAACCGTTTTCTCTTTATTAAAGAGGTGTGCATCTCTACTTCCCTCAGATAAAAACATCAGCCTCACATCAATTCAGTATGCAAACACATCATACCATGTAAATACTAATTTTTATTACTTCCTCCAATAACCCATTACTCAAATTCTTTCTCTCAGATATAGGTTAGACTCCTTTACAGGTTTTGCCATAACAATCTCTTGTAAGCTAGTATATAGCTTTGTAACATCCTGCTATCATATTCTCAACTGGACTGTAAAGTGCAATAGGACCGACAATTTTTAACAATAAATTCCACCATTATTGTGGATAATTATCATAACATCATTAGTACATACTTTTATACACTAACATGATAGTCAAAGAAACTGATGTTTGAGGAAATAAGGTTAAATACTCATAGATTGCAAATGGTAAATCCAGATCATAGAATCGAGCAGTCTGACTTTAAAGATTGGACTGCAACTTATTAATCCTAATTGTATGTCTTAGCTTTCATTGTATCTCCAAGACCTGCCACGTTAATGGTTAGCAAGTGTTAGGGGAAAAGGAAGAACAGGTCACAGTTATGAAAAGGTAAGAAAAGGAAGTTTGAAGTAACGGAAAATTTCTGTATCTTGACATACAAAAACATGCATATGAAATAATTGCACTAACCATGTACAAACAACACATAAACAAATGAGTGCATATAAAACAGCTATAAAACACATCAAATTTAGTCTGTGGACTTTACCAGTGTCGACTTCCTGACTTCACAGCTCTATAACCCTTCAAGCTGTTGGTAGTAGAGAGACTTACATTCAGGATGTGAGGCTGTCTCTGAATCATTCATTGTGACTCCCTGTGACTCTATCTGTAATTATTTACAAGTTTAAACACTTCAAACAAACAATAAACAAGAGATGAAAGGAGCAAGTCAGTCTCAGTAGGCAGGCTCTAATATTCAGAAATAGGAGCAGGTATAATTCTTTATATGATTTTTGATGCACAATACATATATCCTTTATCCATTATCTTCCTTAAGACTCTCAATAAGTTTCCATAAAGTTGAGCTATATAATAAATATATAGGAAATTGAAAGATACATTCTCCAGAGACTAATGTCAAGTTGTTTTTACAAGTATTGTAAACTCCCCTCTATTCATCAGTGACAAACCAGGGAATGGTCCTGGGAATCCTATAGCTCTGGAGGACATTTTACTAATGGTCAGAGAAATATTGATAGCAACATGTCATCAGCCTAGTCTGTCCATAACCATTTGAGAAATATAGGGATTTGACACATGAAGACAGAATAGAGAGAAGCATCAATAAATAAGTTTATAAATAAAATTACCAGTACAAATCAGTAAAATGCACATTGAAAGGAAGACAATTTTAGCAATACCTAGAGTTAGGAATACCTAGCAGTTCTTCTATAATTCTCTATATTTCTTTTATTACAAGGTTAATTGTCTTATTTGTTCAGTATCAGCTTAATTTCTGTATCCTGTTACTTGAAAATAGTCTATATCATGTTTATATGCAATTATAGTATCTAATATAGTGTATTATGCAAAAAAGGTCCTCCTAAAACGTTCATGGAGGAGTAGCTTAGCTACTCAATAGTGTTAAAATACATGAAAATAATTTTTACTAGTCCCCAGAATCAAAGTCTTGAAAGATACCTAAATCCTGGTAAACATAATTTTCAAGTATTGAAAGTTGACATCTTCAGATAATTATTATATAATAAACCAACTGAAGATGGAAACATGCTAAGTGGTAGTAGTTTAATTTCTTTGAACTTAAATCTAAGCAATGGTTTTTAAGTGGCAATCAGTTTACAAATATATTAGACACCCAATTCATCACTCCCACTTTAATATCTCTATGCTTCATCTGCTCTGCGATATCCATAAGACAAACAATGTATTTAGCAGTTCTTTTGCACCTAGCCAAAAAGAAAAAAAAGAAAAACAAAAGAAAATAGATTTTCTTAAGCATCTCTATCTTCAATCCAAAATTTCATTTACGGTTATTGCTTGTCAGTTGTAGCAATTTAGCAAGGGACACCTATATTGCCTGTGTTTGTCATTGATTATAATCTATGGACCATAAATAAAGTGATCATACATTCTGGATTGCCTGGAGCTGTCCCTATTTGTTTCTGCTATACCACTATAATTACTAATAGCCCCTCCTTTTATTCTCAAAATATCTGGGTTTAGATAACAAATTACCTAGTTTACTGAACTACATGGTGTGATATGAAAAACATGAAATAATCAGTGGCTCTGACTCACTTGCATACCACAAGAGTATCTATGTTTCTTGGATCATCACGTAAAAATAAACATTATGACAACACAATTAATGCTTAGAAAATCATTTAATAGTCTCTAAAGATAATATCAAATAAAAAATAACTCAGAATTGTAGAAATAATATTCATAGTTATGTGTTGTTCCATTAAGATGATTCAAACTGACTCATAAGGTTTTAAAAATCATGTTTTAAAAATATTTGTTTGTATTTTATTTTTTATGAAATTTATATTTAACTGGTAAATCAAAACATAAAAATTGTACTTATCAACTGAGTAGCATGTGGTATTTCAATACTTGACTACATTAATAAACTGTGTGATGTTTAAACCTGGTTAAAAATATTCATCTCCTGGAATATTTATCAATTCTTTCTTTCTTTTGTTTTCTTTTCTTTTTTTTTTCTGTTTTTGTTATGTAGTTCAGAGTGATCTTGAAGTCATAATATACCCTAGGCTTTCCTGGAACTCAAGATCCTATTGCTTCAGCCTTCCAAGTTCTGGGATTACAGGTGCTTGGCACCACACCTGGCTACCATTTCTTTATGGTGAAAGTTTACATCCATTTTTCTAGTTCTTGAAAATCTGTAGTGCTCAATTGTTTCTATAGTCACCTACTAGAGAAGAGCACACCAGAAATTCTTGCTCCTATCTAACTGTAAATTGACATCCATTTATGAACTTTTCCCCATCCTTCCCTTCTACTTTTTCTGCCTCTTTTAACCACATTCCTGCTTTCAACTTCCATGAAATAAAATTTTATATTCCACATATGAGTGAGATCAAGCTGTACTTGTCCTTCTGCTCCTGGTTTATGTTACTTAATATAGCAATCTTCAGTTTCATCCATAGTATCCCAAATGACAATGGCAATCTGTGGTAGAGACCACAAAATTGAAAAGATATCAGAAAAATGATTACCCTTTTTATGGTTGACTACTATTCCATTTTTAATATGCACTGTCTGTTCTTTATCTTCTTAGCAGCTGGTAGACTGTTTGCATTTCTTGACCATTGTGAGTAGGAGTGGTATCTCACTGAAGATCATTTCCTTTGGAGATGGATTATCTAGAAGTGAGATTGCTGTATCCTAAGCTCACTTTATTTTTAATTTTTTGAGAAGTCTTTACTATTTTCTACACTGTTTATACTATTTTCACATCCTCACCAACAACATGAAAAGGTCCACTTTTCTTCTGACCTTTTTTCTTTTTGATAATACCCATTCCTACTGTGGTGACTTGATATTTCATTGCAGTTTTGTTTTGTATTTCCCAGATGATTAGCTTTGTTAAACAGTTCATTAATGTACCTTTTGGCCACTGCCATATTCTCTTTTGACCAACGTTTATTTTGATATATTATCTATTTTTAATTTTTCCCTTGTTCCTACTGAATTTCTCTAGTTAATTATATATCTATCATCTTTTCTTGATCAAAATAAAAATAACAAACCTATTTTGTATTTTAATAATATTTTATAGACCTTAAAATATTCCTAGATTAGTGTAACCTATATTCTAAATTTATTAAAAGTCATAAACATTAGCATTGTTCTGAAAAATAATAATGTAGTAAGTAACTAGCTATCGTGATAACTAATATGTTCTTTTGTTGGTATTTTTTTAGGTTTTTCTACTACCAAGATTTAATACAGATACAATAAATAGGTTTTAGGTTTTTCTATTGAGGTTAAATATAGATATAATAAAATGCACCATTTCATCATTTTTGAAATGTACTCTTCAATGTGGTATTAAACATATCCACATTACCATCCATCTTCAGAACTATTTCCTCTTCCTCAACTGACATTTTGTTTAGCATTCTTTATGATAGGAATTCTTTTCTCCATTATGCTATTTGCATCAAAATTATATTGAAATGAGTTACTCAAATATTAAAATACAATTTTTGAACTTCATGAAATTAGCTTAAAATGCCTAAAAAATAAGTTGACCATTTTTTAGAATGAATTTTATATATGTAAAAAGTTTTTTTAGAGTATAAAAGTCTATAACGTTTAAGGCACTCAAAAATGAAGCTTAATTAGATCAGTACAGAGCCCTGAGACGTTTCAATGTATAATAGTTTTTCATTTCACAAGATATAAAAAATATTTTTAGATGCTTAAAGTGGATCTTCCAGATGCATACTGTATAAGATTTGAAGATAATTTTTCAACTTTAAAGCCATGCCACTTGTAAGTATTAGCTCTCTTTGGAAGGATTAGGATAATTATACCTAGTTTACTCATTGTTTATTTTATTCATAAAGGGTTCTAGAATCTCCTTTAGAGTATTTCTTATGCTTGTCTCTAAATTTACCTTAAAACATACATTTTAAAATACCTAAAAATTTACAATTAATTGAAAATCTACATACAACTCTTGTCCAGCATATAATATTTTATTGTCAATATTGCAAAATCTCCAATGCCCTTCTTTTGAAATTTCAGAAACATTTTGTCTTCTGAATGAGTGAAGAGTTAGTGACTTAGCAGGATTTTAAAGCTCCTTTATTTATTTAGAGCTTTTACCACAGGAAACATGAACTGAATAAATACAGATATCTCTAAAATACTTAACTGCATGCCTAATTTTAAAGACTGATGGCCCAGCAGTTAGTCCTGCAGAAATCCCAAGAAACCAATATGTAGAGTATTAAACTGTGGGCATAGAAAACCAAGTGATTGAAAGTTAGCCTCCCAGCAGCACATAATTTTATGGTGCTTTTCATGCAGCAAGCAAATACAACAAACATGCAAAAATCAGAAGGCAGATCCCCAAGCTTGCAAGTTATCAAAGTAAAAATTGTGAATTCATGAAAAATTCTAAGTTAATGCACACTAATAGAGTTAGAAAAATAACAAAATCTTCATTGGAATTTAAGAGTATTTAAGCATCTAACTCTTTTTGGAATCACTTTTCTGCATTTTTTATTTAAACTTTATTCCAGTGAGTTAATTCAAGAAAAATTTGAATAAATAATTTGTGAAAAGCACTCTTGAATGCAAAAGAGATACAAATAACAGACAAGACATAGTGTTTACCTTCCAGAGTACAAAATCCATCATATGGATCACACAACTAAAAAGATGCTAATGAAATAGTGTAACATAGCTATGACAGCAGTAGAACCAGATACTATGGAGTATCAGTGAGATTGAACCATGGCTCGGTCATGTCCAGGGACAGAAGGCTGTCCAGAAGAATTGTATTTCAGTTGATGTTTTAAATTTGAATTAACCAGAAAGTGAGCAGAAAACACTAAACCAGTCAGAGGAAACATTCCATGAATAAACCTGGAATACAGAGACAGCTAAATGTTAAAGACAGACACACAAAAAACCAAAACTAGTGTCTCCAAATAAATAAGAAAATCAGATTATAAATTTTAAATTCCACATGAAAACATCATGTTTGTCCAAAAATGATATACAGTCTTCATATGTAAAATGACTGACTATATATGGCAACAGAAAAATATGCCAAACCTCTCAAAAGAATCCTCCAACAAACAAGGGCCTTTTAATTTCAAGAATAATTGACATATTTCCATAATATTAACAGCAGTATTACATAGACAAACATTTATTGATTAAAATATATAGCATTGAGGGGTGAATTAATTGTTTTATAATCTATTGAGAAAGCTTGGTAAATATTTATTCATATAAGTAGATGTCAAAAATCATTTATGATTAAAAATGTAACACTTACTAGCTTTCTTTTCTGAAGCAGTATTCTTGCATATCAGAAAAGTTCATTAATCAGACATACATTATCATCTTCTTAATGTGCATATCATCGCCCACATGTGTCTAGTTGAATCAGTGAATATAGAATTTCTAGGGCATACCACTATTTACACATAAATGTTGACTACCTTGTAAAGACTGCAAGATATGCAGTATTTGAAGATTATTCCATTTCATAAATAGCTGACTTATTTCTGTGACATGATAGGTAAAATCTGACTCGTTTTATCTGCAATACTTTGGAGTTTCACACAGTTGGGTGATTTGCACCTAATTCAGCACAGGCACTTACACAATGAATCTTTTTTAAAGTGTCCTGTTTCACTCTTCTGCTCTATCAAGGTGGTCACTGAATAAGTCTTATGTCTGTTGTTTAATTCCTGAGTGTGTGAAAATCTTGCTTCATTTACATAACTTTTTCATTGGTATGTGGGATTCAGTAAGTTGAGTTAGTAATTGTGTATTTGTAACAGCAGGAGACTTTTCCCCTCTAATTTTCTAGGATCATATATTCCAACCAGTTAAAATAAAATTTACAACATTCTGCTGTCTTAGATGAAAATGAGCTTCTAATCAATTTGACTTAATGAAACTAAAGCCATACAGTATATGGAAAGAAGAAGGCTTTTGATTGTCTGCTCAATTTTTAATGGTAACAATTGTTCTAGTCTAAATAGATCATGAGAAACATGGTTGTTCCAAAACCGTAAAGAAAGATTTATTCTGTATTAATCAACAAAATAGAAAATCCTAATTATCTGATCTGAAGAAGATTTAGAGATAGCATTTTCAACTGATGTGTTTTTTT
>RJWM01022263.1:0-33997 GCA_004363535.1 Dasyprocta punctata | reverse complement strand
GCTTTGGACTTCCGATTTTTGGATAAAAGATACTCAACTTGCATATACTGTTTGTTCATTGTCTGCCTTCCCATCTTTCAAATGAAAGCCTCATTCACTTGTAGATTTTTTCCAGATTACTCATTCATCCTGTATCCCCAGTGCTTAGCACGTTGTAGACACCTAATAATAAATATTTAGGAAACGAGTAGATGGTTGAAAAAAGAAGGCGCTGCTTCAGGACTACAGAGTTACATTAGAAAATGTTCCGAACTTCAATTCAAGAATAACATGCGTGCATTCCTAACACGCAGATAGTTGCTGAGCGTAGATTATGCGCCCAGCACGTATTTTTCCCCGTATAATCCACACAGCAGCCAGAGAAAAACACTCAAATCACATCTCTCTGTTCAGACGCCTCCAGGGAGTCCCTCTTCACTCTGGGAAATGGCAAAGGCCACCATAAAGGACCGCAATCCTGTGTGATCACCCCTGGACCTCGCTCTGCTCTCCTCCCCAGACTTCTCTCCCCGCACCCAGCCAGCCTCCCGGGTCCCCCACGCTCCCTGCTCACACCAGTCCTACACCCCACTCCCCACTCAGGGCCTTTGCGTTTGCTCTTCCTCCGTCTGCCCCGCGCTCTCCCGCGGGCGCGGTTCCTCAACGCCACCTTTCTTAGCTCGTTCTTTGCTCTCCACCACGCAAGTGAAGGAAAGTCTGCTTGAACTGCAATCGTGGCTCTTCCCAGGGTTCTGTGTGCCTCTCTTGTGTGTGTGTGTGTGTGTGTGTGTGGTTTTTTTGTTGTTGTTGTTTTTGTTTTTTTTCCTTGTGTGCTTTCTTCATAGCCCTGGCCACCACACCCCACCTACATCTCATGTATTTGTTTTGTGCATTGTGTGTTTCCTCCCTCCAGAATGAAAGAATAGAGAGGTTTGCCTTTGTTCTGCCATCTATACCCCCAGCACCTACAGCAGCACCAGGCACACAACGAATCCTCCATAAACATTTGTTGCAACCTAGGACGCTGACAAGGGTGTGACGATCACTCAAATTTTGATTTAATATATTCTCCATTAATTTCCGAACAAATCAAGTTTCCAGGTGCTCTGCCCTTCACCCCAACCAAAAATACAACCCCATCTTTTACCCTTTGAACAATCTACAAAGTCCCAGGAGGAGGAGTTTTGTTGTATTCTAAGAAAACTAGTGTTCTTACTCTTCTGAATAGGAAAGTGGCCGCTTCTAGTAACATCTGAGCCTTGTGTTGCCTTTGTAGTTGGCAGGGAGAAGTAGGTTAGAGTAACTGAGCTTTTTATCTGAACTAACAGAAGTGCTTTGAGTCATCGTTAGCTGTTAGCTGCAGCTTGGCCCTCCTTAGAAGAAATGCTAAGCAAAAGTACAAATGAGGTATCTTGGGAATTCAAAGCGCAGGGCAACAAAGGGTATCAGTGGACAATGGTGTGTAGGAAACCAGGTAGTTGTAACAGGGCCAGGGACGTTCCTCAGAAGCTCTAGGTTTGGACTGCGGTGCTGTGTTTGAACTGAAATGCTGGAGTTGGTGACTGGCTCCCATCCTTTGCTCAGCTTCTATTTCTATTTTATTCATCCTATGCCGTGGTTGGGATATGGTTTCAGTGTTTTAGGTTCCAGTGTTGGAAGCATGTGTGGTTGTTGCCTCTCCATTTCCCTACAATTTAGGGACAAAGCCAAAGGGTGTCTCTCCAAATAACAAACAGATGGGATCACCTGATCTCAGACTTTTTGCTTCCAGAACTGTGATCTAAATCCTCCTTTCTTTATAAAGTACCTAGCCTCAGGTATTTTATTATAGCAACAGAAAGATGTATTACTGTTCCTTACAATGATGCAAACTCACATTTCATGTATGTTTTTAACCTCATACATGGCCTGTCTGTCTTTTAATGAGGGAACCACAGATAGCAGATGTCTTAGTTACTTTTTACTCGTTGCTGAGACAAAATACCTGACTCCCGAAATTAAGGAAGGAAAGGTTTATTCTTACAGTTTCTTGGGAGTTTCAGTCCTACTTAGTTGGCTCCAAGTCAGCATGACGTGGAGGGACTGCTGTTCATGGCGGCTGCAAGCCGCAAGCACACTGGCGAGGGAGAGGAGGGCAGAAACCTGGAAGCACAAGACCCGCCTTCCCTTACACTGTATCTTAGCTCCACCCCTGGGCGTGTGCACCGCTCACATCCCAGCGCTAGACAACGAACTGATCGCAAGTGTCAGACTCAGCCCCATCAAAAGTACATGAGGACTTGGGGGTACATAGCATATCACCCAATACAGCAGGTTCTTAGGAATTCTACCAGTGACTGAACAATGTTTC
Source organism: Dasyprocta punctata (assembly GCA_004363535.1). Classification (NCBI taxonomy): domain Eukaryota; kingdom Metazoa; phylum Chordata; class Mammalia; order Rodentia; family Dasyproctidae; genus Dasyprocta; species Dasyprocta punctata. The sequence goes on along the minus strand of RJWM01022263.1, from coordinate 31,668 downwards.
TAAATTTGGATTTTCATTATAAGAACTAATAAGAGTCCTCAGTTTTACTGAGTGTTTCTCTGTCACAGATTTGTCCAATGGAAGCTCAGCAAATACTCATATCTGCAGGGCTATACACAAATGTTGATACTATCCTTTCCTCCACATCCAGAGCTACTCTGGCCAACTGGGCACTTGGCATCTTCTGATATAAAGATGAGCCATGATTTTCCTACTTGGTAACTAGCTAATGCTATAAGAGGTGAAGTCATTTGGACAGGCAAGTATCTAGAAAACTAAGACTTATATTTTTGTGTACTGAGAATGAGAGAGAAGGGAGTAAGAGAAGGAAGTATTATGTTGTTTATAAAGGTTTTTTATATAAATGTAAGTAACTGTTTATGTAACATGTCTAGAAAAGACAAAACTCTCAGGCAATGTATCAGGAGTTTCCTGAAATTGTGGGGTGAGAGCAGATTGATTGTGAATAGTCACACAGGAACTTAGATGCAAATGTCCTAAAAGTGGATAATGGGGAAGGCTTCATAACTATGAATTTACCAAAACTAATCAAACTTTACTTTAAAAGGAGTAAATTTAATAGTTCAATTCACAATGGCATCAAAAAAGAATAAAATACTTTGGAATAAATTTAACCAAAGGGATGCAAAACTTGTACCAGAAAACCACAAAATACTGCTGAGAGAAATGAAAAAAGACCTAAATAGATGGAAAGATACCTGTCTTCAGGTTTGGAAGATTTATTAATGTTAAAATGTCAGTGCTACCTAAACCTATGCCCCTACCCAAAATTTAAAAATCAATCCTCAAATTTTCATGGAACTGCAAGCATTTTCAAATTGTCAAGATAATACTGGAAAAATAAAAACAAAGAGACATTTCCTAATATCAAAACTCACTACAAAGCCAGGATACTCACAGCAGTTTGGTACTGGTATTGGGAAAAATGTGCAGACCAGGATCAAATTGAGAGATCAGAAACAAATTCAAACGTCTATAGCCAATTGGTTTTTAACAAGGTTGCCAGCACTGCACCATGAGGAATGAATATTGTCCTCAGCAAACCGTCTACAGACAACTGGAAATTCACATTCAAAAGAATAAAGATGGACTGTACCATATATGAAAGTTAATTCCAATGGATGTATAACCTAAAAGTAAGAGAGAGCTAAAAACATAAAGCTTTTGGAACAAAACATTAGGTAAATCTTCATGACCTTGGATTTGGCACTAGATTCTGAGATATGGCATCAAAAGCAAAAGCAACAAAAGAAAAAAATGATAAATTGAACTTCATTCAAATTGAAAACTTTTGTGTAAAAAAGAACATTATGAAGAAGTGAAAAGGCAAGATATAGGATAAAAGACATATAACTGGCAAATATATCTGGTGTCTAGTATTCAGAATATATAATGAATTGCTATAACTCAGCAACAATAAAACAACCCACTTAAGTAAAAAAAGAAGAGTGAAGGACTTGAATAAACATTTTCCCAAAGATTTAAGATGCACAATATCACTAGCCACGAGGGAAATTCACATAAAACAACAAAATACCTCTTTACCTCTTGAAAACAAAACAAAACAGAAAATAAGTGTTGCTGAGAATGTGGAGAAATTGAAACCTTCAGACACTGCTAATATGGAAAACAGCTTGATAATTCCTCAAAAACTAAATTCAGAATTACCATAAGCCTGAACTTTTGTATTTCTAGGCATATACTCAAAAAGACTCAAAACAGGGAGTCAAATATGTGTATGCCAATGTTCACTGCAACATTGCTTACAATAACCAGAAAGAACAGTTAGTCCAATGTCCATCAATGAATCAATGAGTAAACAAAAATATAGGACAGCCATTCAAAAGAATGTTATTCTGCCATAAAAATAAATGAAGTTCTGATACCTGCTACTAATGTGGACAAACCTCAAAAACATGGTGCTAAGTAAAGCAAATGAGACACAGAAGGACAAATATTGCATGATTCCACTTATGTGAAATATATGATAGATAAGAAAGTTCATACAGATAAAAAGTAGATTAGACTTTCTAAGCTGGGAGAAGGGAGGCATGGGAGGAAGTCTTTAATGATTATACCACATTTGCTTGGGTTGTATATGATTTAGACATAAAATGTTCCCCCAAGGAATTGTGTATTAAGAGGTGGGCTTTTAGAAGATAATGGGATGATGGGAGCTCTATACTTCTGTGTGGATTAATCCATTGATGAGTTCATAGCTGAATGTGTGGTTAGGAGGTGGGGCCCCATTGAAGGAACTGGATCGCTAGGAATGTGGCTTGAAAGGGTCTGTCTCTCACTCTCTGCTTCTCTTCTCTGCTTCCCGTGTGCTCTGAGCTGAGTAGTTTTCTTCCTTCATGTCACTTCTGCTTGGAGCTAGTCAACCATGTACTAAAACCTCTGAAACCGTGAAACCTCTTTCTCCTTTAGGTTGTGTATATCATGCATTTGTTTGACCCCTGTGATGAAGAGCTGACTGCTACAAGGTGATGAAAACATCTTGGAAGTTCATGGTGGTGATGGATACACAACAGTGCGACTGTGATTAATGCTATAGAACAATATGTTTAAAAGACCAATTTTATGTTATTCGTATTTTACCATAATTTTTTAAAAAACAGGTCACCTGTCTTAGTCACTTTCCTCATTGCAGGGGCAAATACCTGACACCAGCAATTTAAAGGAGGATGGGTTTATTTTGACTCCAAGGCAGAATCTCATGGTGGAAAGGCCTGGGTGGAAGAAGCTGTTCGCAACATGGCAGCCAGGAAGTAGAGGGTGACAGAAGGAGCCAGGGAGAGATATAAATCCTTCCAGGTGACTCAGGCAGTAACCCACCTCTGCCAGCCAGGCCCCACCTTCTACCAGCACACTTGACCACTGGACTTATCAATGGATGAATTGGCCAGTGAATACAGCACCACCTTGACCCAACCACTTTCTGAATGCCCAGTCTCTGAGCCCATGCAAATTGTGGGGTGTGTGTGTGTGTGTGGGGGGGTCATTCTTGATCTAAACCATAACATCACCCTAGTGAAATTAAGAAATTCTAATTTCAAAACATAATAATAGACCTGGGTATGATGGAGTGCACTGATAGCATTATTTGGATACCTCCCCCACAAGCCTCGTATAGTCATGGAGGCGACTGAGTCTAGCGTTTGTAATTGGTTTGTTGTCTAGCACTGGGATTGGCGGTTTGAGGGTTGCACCTGCCCAGGGGTGGAGCCAGCATACAATATAAGGAAGGAAAGGAGGTGTGCTTTCCCGTTTTGCCCTTTTGGTCTTCTCAGTTATGGCTGCCGTGATGGTTACTCCTTAGCCACGCCCCCCTGCTTTGGATTCAGCTGAGTATGGACGGAAACCTCCAAAAACTACAAGCTAAATAAACCTTTCCTTCCTTCATTTTGAGTGTCAAGTATTTTGTCTTAGCAATGAGAGAAAAGTAACCCAGACAGGTAGTTGCTACTACTCAGGTAGCTGAGGCAGGAGGTCTGTTTGAACCCAGGATTTCAAGGTCAGCCTGGGCAACATAGTGAGCTCCCATCTAAAAACAAACAAATAAACAAAATAACATGTACTATGTACAAAGATTATATCTGATTTTTATCATACTTCACCTAACTCAGTCCTATTTCATATGGAGCTTTTCATACAATGGGCATTCATTAACGATGACTAACCCTTTAGAGAAATGACTAAAAGGGAAAAAAAAACAATTCTTAGGGGGATATCTTTTTTTAAAAAATTAATTTTATTTGTACATTTTATATATACACAGTGATAACATTTATCATATGGAATTTGTACCTGTACATGATACACCTTGATTGTTCTTTTTTTCCCCAAATCCCTCCCCTCCCTAAGGATGATATCCTTAGACCCCAGAATCATATTAGACTTTTACAGGCAGGGTTAATGGTAAGCGATCTTCCATGCAATAAAAATAAAATATATTTGCTGAGTAACAAAAGAGACTTTTCTCCACTGAAACAGTTGCTGATCTAGTATGTTGCCGACCACCCCTACCCCACAGAAGTCATGCAGAGAAAAGCTGTTAGAAATTTTCATGAACATGAGTGACAAACACTGTAAATAAAGGCACTAATTAAAGCATTTTCCCTATTCATTAAACCCAAATATACCTAAGACACTGCCAATAATATTCCAATGTCAGCCAACAAACGACAAAAGCATCAGATTTCTGCTAGAGTTTATTTTCCCATAGACATTCTTGCCAACACGTGCCTTTTAGGGTTCGCATCTGCCATCTTGGCTGGAGAGGACCGTTCCCATGTCAGCGAAGGAATCCAGGGTTAGATTCAAATGGTTTGCCTTGTGTCAGTCACACTTGAAGTACTACTGATGTGAGGTTTGCTTGGAGGGGCCACTGGTAGCATTGGTTTTATTTGCTTCTAGTTTCTTGCTGCCTACTCTGTTATGATATAATAAAATCCATATGGGAATATTTTCTGTGGGATTATCATGGGTAATAATTTCATATTTAGAACATACTGTTGGTGTTTTTGGATACTTATATTTACTTTTGTAATTGCGTTTGTGGAGTCAGGCTAGAGGAAGAGAAATGATTCGAGCATCTTTCCTGGTTATGTCTCCTAAGAGATTAACCTGGCACCTGAGAAGCAGATGCCAAGACAGAATTAGATGAAAATATAGGCTGAACTCTGTTCTCCTAAAATTCTTATGCTGAAGTCCTAATACTGAGGACCTCAGAATGTGACCTCAGAAACTAGTGATTGAGTCTTTAAAGATGTAATTAACTTAAATCAGGGACATTAGGGTGGGCCGTTATCCCATAAGATGATATCCTGTGAGAAGAGGAGATTAGGACAGAGCCACACACAGGGAAGACCACAAGAAAACACAGGAGGAGACAACCATCTTCATCCAAGGGGAAAGGCCACTGTTGTAGTCAGGGATCACAAGGAAGACAATATAATACAGGACACATAATTTATAGAATTATATCAGTCACCCAAAGAGTCAAATACGAGAAGTACAGGAAATCTGTCCACACACTAAGACCCAAGAAATCCAGCTGAGGGCCTGAATCCCACAGCAATGTCCTGCATGAGTCCAGATGAAGGCTTAGAGCCCATGATAATGCCCCCCACGAGTCCCGCTGAAGACCTAGAGCACACAACAATGAGTCATGCAAGTGTGTTTCACAGATCTGCTCTGGGAAGGCCCAAAGGTCAGCAGTGGAAACTAGAAAGTCTATGCCAGTGGGATGAAGGATCTGTGCCAGTAGGTTGAGGGTTCTGCACTGGAGCCAAGAAGCAATGCTCAAAATAAGGACTAGAGCTCCCCAGAAAAGTACCACAGCCATACTCAGGGACAATGAAATCCTGAGCTCTTCTGATGATGAGAACAGCCGAGTTCATATCAGGAAGCCAGCATGACAAGCTTCTCCTGGAGATTAAATAGCAAACATCTTCCCTCCCGAGCCAGGAAGCAATTCTCAAATTAAGGACCAGAATTCCCCATAAGTGATCCACAGTCATTTTCAGCAACAACAAGGTCCCAAGCTCCTCTGACAATGAGAACAACCAAGTTCCTATCCAGAAAGAAGCTCAACAAGCTCCTCCAGGAGAGCCAACAGCAACAGGAGAACCAACAACAACCAGGAGAACCAACAACACTCCTATTTTCTCTCCAGTTCTTTTTATGTTGGCAACAATCCTCAGGTGGGCCATCCACACTCAGCACCACGCTGATGCAGTTCAGCTGGTACAAGTCAACCACCAGTTGTCAATCCACCACAGCCACCAAAGAAAGCAAACTTGCTGCCAAATTGGCCTCACATTTCAGCATCCAAAAATGTGAAATAATGAATTTCTGTCATTTAATCCCCCCAGTGTGTGGCACTTGGTTATGGCAGCACAAGCATAGTAATACAATGAGGAAGACTTGTTAGGGAAATAAATGCCTATGTAGGGAACAGGGAGAGGACACAGCAGGCAGGGGCTTAGGCTGCAGGGCAGGGATGACATCCGGGAAGGAGAGAGGAAAGGAAGGACTGGGTAGGAAGAGCCTCTGACTGCAGTAAGAGTTGGAGAAGCCCCTGAGGGGTCGATGCCTCTTAGGAAGTCCTTTGGGGTCTGGTCACAGCACCCCTCCCACACCCAATCGTTGGCTGAAGAAGCTCAGGGAGCATGGCAAGGGCATGCACCATGCATCAGTCCTGCAGGCTGGCGCTGGCAGCCCCGTATGCTCCCCCAGGACATATTCCGCCAAGTGGGGACTCAAGCGGACACTCCCTCAGCTGTCTGCCTCACTGGCCATCCCTGACCTTTCTGGTCTCCTCCTGCTTCCTTTAGCATTTCTACAAGTGCTCATGAGAAGCAGCACAAAACCAGAGCTGACCAGAAGCTATAGGATTACAACAGGAAAAAGACCAAGCTGTTGGAAAATGAGAAGAGGGAAACTCCAACTTGCCCCAGTTGCCAGAGTCAAAGCTCCAATTCAGAAAATCTGATGATGTCCTAACACCAGGGGCCATTTCCAAAATGCCAGCCTGATTGCATCGCTCCTCTGCTTAAAGCCTTCTCCTGATCCTTGACACCCACTGCATGGGCTTCAGCCCCCTCATGCACTAAACACACACACACACATTCACTGCACAAATATGCATATGTACACTTTAAAAACATAAAATTAGAGGGGCCAGGGATACAGCTCAGCAGTATAAATGCCTGCCTGGCAAGCACAAGGTCGTGAGTTTGATCCCCAGTACAAAAAAAAAAAAAAAAAGACGTAAAATTAGGAATTACAAAGGGTGTTGCAAATATAAAGAGAATTTCTAGCATGTCTTCCATTCTTCCCTTGGACCTCACTGTCTGTTGGATACGTTTAGAATACTTAGTACAGAGTGCGAAGCCCTTCAGGTGGTAGCAATCTCCTCCCTCCCTGCTTGCTGCTCCAGCCCTCTACCACGCATCTTAGTCCCCTTTCTCCAAACACATCGTTACCACTCGTGTCTTTGCATATACTGTTCCCTCTTCCAGAAACGCCTTTTCCTGTTTCCCTTTCCTGGCTGCCTCTACTCATGCTAGGGCCACAGTGACCTAGGAGGGCCTGTGATGGGGCTTAAGTTTCGGTGTCCCTCTGCTCGGCTTCTGCTCCTCCTTCAGAGCGTTTCTTCCAAGCACCGTGCTTTTTTGTTTGCATCGCTCTCTTCCCAACTGGATGGCAGGAATTTTTGTCTGGCTTATGATTGTCACCCCGGCAGCTATCACAGAAATGTGCCTGACACTCAGTGAGCATTCAACCGACTTTTGACTAATGGATGCTTCCTGGGTTCCATTTTTCCGAGGGCTCTCAAATGTTTCCCCTGTGGAAGTGACGATGCACTGCTGCTAGCCTGTGTACAAACTCAGACCCGATACTTTCTTACCACAGGTTACCTTTTTTCTAAATTTGAGGTTTTTAATTGATCAATAGATAATGTATGTGACAATCACTTGGGACACCTAGGACAAGGTAGGATCTTCTATAAAATTAAAGATCAGCCATAGGAATCAGGGAGGTAGACCTTTTGCAGATGAGAAGGGGATCTCAGGATGCAAGGAGAGGGGAGGGAGGAAGGGGAAGTAGAAAGGACTAAGATACAACATGTGCATGTACCAGCACCTCATGATGAATTATTCATTATGCATTGCAAACATGTATTAATTTTATGGGTTCTTCTGTCAGGCACCTGGAGCAGAGAGAGTTGTGTGCACATGTTGATATACAGCCAGTTTGAGGATCACATTTCTCAGGGTTTCTCACCATGACCCATATTTGTAACACTAGTGGCTGCAGTTGGGATTTTAGTCTTCTTGTGTTTTGTGCTGCTGTACCAGAATACCTGAGGCTGGCTTATTTATGAAGGACAGAGATTTATTTGTGACAGTTCTGTAGGCCGGAATGTCCAAGGTTGAGGGGCTCACAGTTGGTGAGGGTCTTCTTGCTACATCGTTCTGTGGCAAAATGTGGAAAGGCAAGAGAACACACTCATGCACGTGCATGCGGGAAACAGAGACAGAGAGTGAGAAGGAGACTGCAAGAGAGAGCTGCAACTGTAACAAACACACTCTGTACCTAACCCTCTCCCACAATAAGGAAGAAAATCCTACAACATGGATACCTTGGTGACATTATTTCCTTAGTGTCCCTACGACCCAACACAGACACTTTCAGGATGCTCACTGTTCATAGTGAGAAAAAGGAAATGCGAGAGGAGAAAGAGAGCTAGGAGCAGCTTGGAAGGGAGCAGGAGGAGATAGGTAGAACTTAATGGGACCAGATTGTGAAATATGCACCTGAAATCCAGGGCATGGTGTGGGGAAGGCAGGAACAAGGGAGACTCCCCTTTGCATGGATGCCAAAGCCAAACTCCCAGGGGGGCAGGGGCTCTGCACTGGCTCCTGACCACCTTCCTGGCCTCTCTTCCTCCCAGTCTTGCACCCACATCAGCCCTTTTTTGCCCTCTCTTTCCTACCTTCACAGGAAATGAATTTTAAAGTAAGGTTCTTCTACTTCAGGCACCTTGTCCCAAGGATTTTATAGTCTCCTCGGCATTCATTGCTTCCTCCAGTTCTTTACTGTGTGAGTGCCCATAGCTAGTTTTAACAAGTACAGTGGACCAGTACCTGGGACCTGGCCTTTGTCCTTCTTTACCACCTTCTCTCCGTCTGTTGGGAGGTATGTACCCTTCCATCCCCGGTGTGCAGATGGGGAAACAAGGCTTGTAAAGGACAAGTAACTTAGCGGAGGCCATGTAGCTTGCTGAAGCTGGGACTGCTTCCCAGATCTATGCCATTCCAAACCTTGAACTTTCTAGCCTCTTCACTATAGCAATGTGGTGCCATTGGATGTTGAGAAATAAGTTGGTGTATGTGTAGTGGGAAAACGCTTCTGTATGCAGCTGTATCTTTAGAGTCTCTCTTAGGCATAGCACTTGAGGAGAACTCTAACTTCAGCGATGTGAAGCACTGGGATTCCAGGTGTGCAGTGCCAAGCAAGCCCGCCAGGTGACTCTGAGACGAGCCAGTGATGAGTATCAACCCACAACTCTGAGCATGCTAAGCATCAGGAAGGAAGGGAGGGAAAAGGGAGGGAGGGAGGAGGGAAGAAAGGGGAGGAGAGAGGAAAGAAGGAAAGAAGGAAGACAGAAAGGGAGGGAGGGAGAGAGGGATGGAGGGGGAAATGTAGGCAAATAGTGCTTGTCAAACTTGAACTAGTCTCTGAGTCACCTGGAGGGTCTGTTTGATGCTGCATACCTGTAATCCCAGTAGTCTGAGAGGCTGAGGCAGGAGGCTGTCAAGTTCAAGCCTGACATGGGTCATTTAACAACTTAGGGAGACACTGTCTCAAGAGAAAAAATTAAATAGGGACTGGGGATGTAGCTGAGTGCAAAGGCCCTGGGTTCCACACCCAGTCCCCCTCCACACACACACACACACACACACACACACACGTGCAACACCCTGTGGTCACTTTCCTTGCTTCCTGCTACCACCTTCAGCTCTTCCTGCCAATTTTAGATTTGGTGGGTCTACAGTGAGATTTGAAAAATTTGTATTTGAAGCCTAGAACTACACTTGAGAGAAGAAAAGAATTAAGGATGGCTACATGAAGAGTTTAAAATATATTTAGTTTAGGAATGAATAGCGTTAAAACAAGTATATCAAAATGTACATCTAGAGGACAGGCATACAGAGAGCCACAGTAAAGTCTTTCATTTTGCCTCTGTTTGAGTTTTTTTTTTTTTTTTTCAGAATAAAGTATTAGAAGAGGTGCTTCACAGACATTTGGGGACCGCAGGGGACACTTGGCAGCAGATTAGCCGGGATTGCACGCCCACAGCGTGAAAGCAAGTTCCAAGGCTGTGTGAGGATTAGGTATCTGCACAGGCTGAGACGTCTGTTTCCCCATCATTGTCATCTAAAATCTTACTGAGTGGTTATGCAACATGACTTTCGTGTTAATATGTGACAGGAAGTTATTAGAGTGCCAACAGAAAAACATTAGTCCGTGCTTCTCAGTCCTGTGGCAGGAAGACAAAAAGGGACAGGTACCACAATGTTGCTAGTCTTTTTTTTCTGTTTCCCAAATCCAGGAAGAGCACTCACAGAAACAATATTTGGATTATAAACAATTATAAATTATTTAATTATCTTTTTTCTTATTGTTTTATTTATTTATTTTGGGATGCTGAGGGTAGAACCTAGGGCCTTGCACTTGGTAGGCAAGCACTCTACCACTGACTTACACCCCTAGCCCAAGAAATTATTCAATTATCTTACAAGTGATTTCTTTTTTTTTTTTGCGGCACTGGGGATTGAACTCACAGCCTCACGCCTGCCAGGCAGGTGCTTAAGCCACTGAGCCAAACTCCCAGCCCTAATTTTTTTGAGGCAGGGTCACACTATGTAGCTCAGACAGGCCTTGTGCTCCTGTCATAGCCCAACCAGGCCTTGAACTCACAATGCTCCTCCTACCTCAGCCTCCCGAGTGCTGGGATTAAAGGCGTGCGCCATCACGCCTGGCTTTACAGGTGATTTCTGTAGTCGTTTATTCATTTAATTAATTGGACAGCTATTTATTGGAAGTGTACTATGTGCTGGCACTGAATGACATGCTGAGGATTTTTTTTAAAGGCATAAAGAATAAAAACGCAAAATAGTATCAGTTCTCACAAAGCTTTGATTCCAGTGAAGAGACAAAAACCAAAGAAGTAAATGAAACACATGTTACCCGGTAGAAAAACAAAGATGGGAAAGGGGTAAGGAGTGTTGGGGAGGAGACAGGACTAGGTTGCAATTCTAAACAGAATGAGTAGAAAAGAGTATTTCCAGAAAGCAGCTTGGAAGCAAGACCTAAAGAAGGTAAAGGGCCCCAGCACTCTGGGGAGCCTGAGGCAGAAGGATCACAAGTTTGAATCCAGCCTGGGCAACTTGGTGACTTAGAGAGGTCTAGTCTCAAAAAAAAAAATTTTTTTTTAAAGGGCTAGAGATGTAGCTCAGTGTGAATGCCCAGGGTTCAATCTCCAATACCAAGCTGGGCATGGTGGCACACGCCTTTAATCCCAGCACTTAGGAGGCTGAGGTAGGAGGAGCGTTGTGAGTTCGAGACCGGTTTGGTCTACAACACGAGCACAAGCCTGGCCTGAGCTACACAGCGCGACCCTGCCTCAAAAAACTAGGGCCGGGAGTTTGGCTCAGTGGCTTAAGTGCTTGTTTGGCAGGCTTGAGGTGGTGAGTTCGATCTGCGGTACCACAAAGAAAAAAAAAAAAAAAAAACCTCCAATACCACAGAGAGATAGAGAGAGAGAGAGAAAGTAAAAGAGTGAATTGAGCAGGAATCTGACAGAGGAACATTCCAGGCAGAGAATTCAGCTTTCATAAAAGCCCTAAAGTGGGATATACCCCACACACCTAAGGAACAACAAGGACAGGCTGAATGGGGATGGATGGGGGCAGAGAGGAAGGAGATGAGAATGCAGAAGTGGGATGAGGGGAGGGTGAGACATACGTTGGTTACTGATGATGTCAAGATGTCAAATAATGGTGCACATCTGTGGTTCCAGCACTTGAGAGACTGAGGCAAGAGGATTGCTGTGAGTTCGAGGCCAGCCTGGGCTACGTGGTGAGACCCTGTCTCAAAAAACTAAAAACAAATAAACAAACAAACAAAAAAAACATGGCACTAATTCTGCCTGTGAGAGTTAAAGGATGTGTTCACTAACATTTAGAACAAGGGTCAAATGTGATGAATTCTAAAATATAAACCCAGTGAAAGGGAGAAATGCTGCCTCAAAGGTAACAAGGATGGCCTCCTGGAACATTCGAGGGCACCTGAGGAGAGGATGAGTCTTCAGCTAGCAGCAGTGCAATGAAGGACTACAGAATGAGGATGTGGACTGGAATACAACAAGGGTGGGGCTGATCCTGGAGCTGTGAGAGGTGCTGGAAGCTGAGACGGGCTGATGAGTGCCTGGGGCCACCTCTAAGAAGCCCTTGAAGGCTATTCTAAGGAGCTTAAATCTCGTAGACCTATGCCATTAGAACTTGGTCATTAGCTGCAAGGTTAATCTGGGCAATAAGGCGTCACCTAGGTTTTTCTTCCTTTCTCATTGAAATTTTATCTCCATGCAGACTTCTACTAAACATTCCTATTTCTACTTTTCTAGAACACAGAGGAGTGGAGCTGGAAAGGCTGGGTGTGGCTGAGGCCCTTCCTTCCTCCCAGGACCCTGTGTTCTTGCCAATTCCTATCAGGGAGACTAAATATAAACTCTGCTTCTTTGCTGGGTCTTGTGAGCAGAATGAAGTCTTTAGTATTTTCACCAAATTTAATCACAAAACACTTCTGAAATCTGAGAGAAAAAGACATGTTGCTCCCGTGAAAGTGAAAGCAGAGTCCAGTGCCCCCTGGGCATCAAGATCATCACAGCTTGGCCAGAATGTTGGGTTTTTTGTCCTCTGTAAGGATCCATAATTACAGTGCACCCTATTTTTATTGTTTGACCGTTAAGGTGTGTGTCTGCAGTTGATTAAATAAGGAATTCTAAGCAAGGCAGTGCAAGGGTGGAGGAGGAAGATGACAACATTAAAGATAATAACATGTTTTCTTTCAGTTCCTGCTGTGTGAAGTGTTCCTCCGTCCTCTGAATTTCCCTCACAGAAATCCACTTAGCAACCATGTCCTTGGCAAGCATTGACTGTTGTTTAAAAGTTTTCTGCTTGAATTAAAAGTCTGATTTTTTTCCTTTTGCTTTTTTTTTTTTTTTTTTTTTTTTTTTTTTTTTTTTTTTTTTTTTTTTTTTTTTTTTTTATTTGATGTAAAGTGCTTTGGGTCAAATTCTGCCCTTAGTTACTATTTGTATGGTATTTGTATTGTACACATAAGCAAACCCTGAGGTTGAGTTTGCTGCAAACTTTTAGTAACAACTTACATCTTTGTCATTTTATATTGCAGAAAATTATTACATGTACCGTTGATAATTTAGGCTACAGATACACAAATCCTGAGCAGTAACTAAAGCAGAGGTATTTAGTTGTGTTTTGCAGGCAAAGTAGCGGGACATGGAAAGATTAAATGGCTGATTCTAGCCCACACAAGCATAGATGGGACTCAAGTCCAGAGCCTCTGATTCTTAAATCTGTGCCATTGAGGGTTTTGTTTTGTTTTGATGATTATTAAATTACACACACACACACACACACACACACACAAACACACACACACACATACAGAAGTTACATTATCATTTGGTCCCCATTTGTATATGGTGCTTCCAAAAGATTTGAAAAATGAGGAAGAAAACATAATTAAGTGAAAAGAACCAAAATTTTGAAATGTAGGACACAAATAAGAATCTTAAGGAGTTATCAGGAATGAGTATGATAGATCAAAAACTACTAGAGGGCAATGACTGAGCCTTTTAGGTAATTCCCAACCCAGTGTCTTGCACTTAATGAGTGGAGGAATGAATGAATGTGGTTACCAGGGATCCCAGAGGAAACCTGACTTAGGACCTGAAAGTTTCCCTAGAATAAAAACCCCGATGGATTAACTGGAACCTTGGCAGGAAAAGGGGATGAAAAGGATACAGAAATGGACTTGATTCAAAATGATTCAAAATCTCATGCCATCCCCCTGAGAATCATATGGTTGATAACAGATTTGACACTAAGTGGAAATGTGTGCTGAGAATCTCCAGTTTTTCTGAAGTGTCACCATTCTTTTGATGCACTAAGTGACGTCCATGACCCACCAGTTGATCTGAATATTTAGTTGTCATGTGGGGGGTGGTATCTGACTCACAGCAGGTGCTCAGAAAATGTCACTGAAAGAATGAATGAATGTCAAGGGTTAGCAAGGAGCAGACAAAACCACCTGAGCACCAGGAGGCCCTGGAGAAGGAGTCATATTTTACCCCCTCTTCCCTAATAGCCACTGAAAAGCTGGACCTTTGGCATGGAAAAGCAGCATCCCTCTATTCCCCCAGTTTTTAGACATAGGAAAGAAAAAATTAAAATCCCACATATTAGAAGATAGCTGGCAAGAGCATTCAGGGGATTCCTGATCTCATCAAGTGGGTTGTCCATTGACAATTATGGGGTTCATTTTTCCAAATACTATTTATAAGGGGTTATGATAATCTGTGTCACAATTCATTTTCTGATAAGCTGTAAGCTTCTAAGCAAATTCATAATTTAAATGTTTAAAGGAAATTTGTAAAAAGTCTTAGGTTAAAAAAAAGAATAGAAATAATTAAATACATTTAAGAATTCTAAGCTTGCTGGATTCCTAAGTGTGTACTTTTGTATTTCCAGTTTAGTTCAAAGTAGAGCTAATCTAATTTTGTAAATGTTAATTGTGTCCCATAGATTGATGGTGGTGCTATTCCATTTGGTTTTGTTTTCACTGATTTTGTGCCAGCTGGATCTATTAATTACTGACTGGGGATGTTGAAACAAGAATAGAAGCCCGTAAGCCTTGATGTGAAGTTGCATTAATCTGGCCAGGCACCGGGCTGTGCATAAGGTTTCATGCAGATGCTGGAGTCAGAATCTTCAATTTCTTTTGGTGTCTTTTTATTTCTTTCCTGTGTGATGGAGTTCTAGGAATGTCATAAAAAGGAGTCTTTGTCTTGTAGCTTTCCATTGTAATCTGCTGTTAATACCTGGGAGGTTTCCCAGTGTAATAGTAAGGTAGGAGGGAGAAGTGTTCTATAAATGTAATTCAATCTCGGTCTTTCAGTGAGCCTGAGTCTCAGGGCTGCAACCTTCAGATATGTTTCTTATCCTTTTTTCCCCTCTCTTTTGGGTAAACAGAAGACAAGGGAAAGCTAAAGTTGGCCAACTGCCCTTCCCTTAGGTAGATAAGGTTCTGGTAAACTTGATACCTTTGGAGATCTCCTTCTTGTCATGGAGAACATTCTGGGAGAATTTCAAAATGGCTACTCTCTTAGCCCATTCTTGCTGCATTAACAGCCTGGGTAATTTATGAACAATAGAAATAAATTTCTTATGGCTTTGAAGACTGGGACGAAGGATGATCCCAGACGGAGATCAGCATGTATTAGTCAGGTTTCCGTTACTGTGACAAAATACTTAAGAAAATCAACTTAAATGAGGAAAGATTTTTTTTGTCTCGTAGTTGCAGAGATTTTGGTCCACAGTCGCTTGCCTCTGTTGTTTCTGAGCCTGTGCTGAATGGGACTTCCTGGTGGGAAGCCTGTGGTGGAACAGAGCTGCTCACCTCCTGGCAGCCAGGAAGCAAAAAGAGCACAAAACAGAGAAAGGGGCTGGATTCTACAGTCCCCTTCCAGAGCATGACTCCAGTGACCTAACTTCCTCTACCAGGTCTCACTTCCGAAAGGTCCCACCACCTCCTAATAGTGCCGCCAGCTGAGGGCCTTGCCTTTGACAGGAGGATTGGGTCTGAGGAGGGTTGCTGTCTGCTCCCAAAGTGGTGCCTTACTGCTGTGTCCTCCTATTGTGGAAGGCAAAGGACAAGAGAATACTCTCTCAATCCCCTTTATTGCAGGGCTAATCTCATTTATGATGTAAGAACCCTCATAAATTAATCACCTCCCCAAGCCATGTTTCTTCATATTGTTGCCCTGAGAATTAAATTTCAAAATAAATTTTGGAAGGGGCATAGATTCATATCATGGCAATTATTTTCTTGCTCCACTTGCCAGAGTATGAGGGAATTTTAGGTCTTCATCTTGAAAGCCTGGTGGTGTTTCTTTTAGGGCAAAATCCATGAAAGTTTGGGCATCTCTATAGATTGGAACCCAGGAGTTTCTCTAGAAATCTATGCAATTACCATCTAAGTGTTCCTACTTGTGGATGGCTCTATCGACTTCTACTCCAGGCATGTCAGGTGTTCACCTGTCTCTCCAGGTTTCAGGATAGTGGTTTTTCTTGGGTCTAGAGACAGACAGTGGACTGCTAAAAAAAACTAAGACAGTAAGTTACCGAAGAAGCTGAAAAGTTTGAAATTCAAACAGCATCATCCTTAATTCACAATTCTTTATGCTACAAACTAAATGGTTATCAGTTTCATTCCTCCTTCACATTGCCTGGCTTATGATAGAAGAAATTATTACCAGGAAAAGAAACTTGGAACGAGTCTCTTTACTCTGTCAAGGTCTTTATTTAAGCATGAACAAACAGGTTGCATAAATCAAGGGCTTCAAAGCCTACAAGGGGAGTCGTAGCTGCCTTGTTGAAAGAAAGCCATTGATGGAATATATAGGAAGGGAGAGGAAGGAGGAGGAGTCACTTGGCTAGATCTCAGGATCTGACTAAACCCACATCAAACGAGAAGCTTCCATGGCTTTTACACAGAAAACACTGTGCTCTGCAGTTGCCCCGGGGACAAGCCAGTCTTGAGCCTGGGGTCACTGGGGCTTGAAGGGAGAACGATGCCAAGGGGGTTTATCTTTGGCACCTCACTCTTCTCTGTCATTCTGGCTGGCTGTCTTCCACCCTGATTGTACCACCCTCTCTTCTCTGTCCCTGAAACATTCAGAATCAACTTGTACACATCTAGCTTTCAACTAGGGTTCAGCCAAGGAAATCCTGACTCACTGGTTCATATCACTGACATTTTTCAGAACAAGCCAAGGTGTGACCTTTCCACGAAGTATGAACTTTTGTCAAAGGGTCCTGTGGTGGATTAAGTAATGGGCAATTTGTAACACCGAGCTGAACTGAATCAGCACAGTGCTGGGTGTGGAAGGCCCACCTGAGGCTTGGTGCCAACAGCATAAAAGAAGAACAGGAGGGGAAGATGATGCACTGTTGATTCTCCTGGAGAAGATTTTCAGACTGGTTTTCCTGATGTGAATTCAGTTGTTCTCATCATCAGAGGCGCTCAGGTCCTCACTGTTGCTGAAAATGGCTGTGGTTCTCTTCAGGTTCTCTGGCCCTTACCTTGAGCATCCTTTCCTGGCTCTGGTGTAGATTCCTCAACCTGCTGGTACAGATCCTTCGTCTTACTTGTGCAGACTTTCTAACTTTCACCACCGACCTTTGGCCTTCCCAGTGCAGATCTTGATACAGACTTGCATGAGATATTGCCATGGGTTCTAAGCCTCCAGCTGGACCTATGGAGGACACTGCCACGGGCTCTAGGACTTCAGGTAGACTCGTGCAGGACATTGCCATGGGATCAAGGCCCTCAGCTGGATTCTTTAAGTCTCCAGTGCATGGACAGATCTCTTGTATTCTTCTTCATTTGACTCTTTGAGTGAATGTTATAAAAATAATCCTATAAATTATATGTCCTGTATTAAATCTATTCCCTTGTAATTCCTGACTACAACAGGTCCCTTGAAATGAAAAAGTTCTAAGATAAGTTCTAAGATGGTCATCAACTTACAGTAATAACACTCAAGATTTTTTGACTTTATGGAGGGGAGGAAATTGGTATGTATTCACTAGAAATCATACTTTGAATTGCAAATGTGGACGTTTTCCCAGGCTAGTGATGTGCCTCTCTCCTGATGCTGGGTAGCGGGCAGGACACCTCAGCTCCCACTGGGCCCTGCCACCACAGGGCGACACAGCTGATGCTCTACAGGGTTTCCAAGCACAGTTTGGATATTGCATTTGTGTTTTCGCATCTCATCACATCTACAAAATGCCCAAGTGTGTCTCCCATACTCATACAACCATTCTCTTTTCCACTTTCAGTTAGTAGTCAACAAATTACATGAGACACTCAACACTCTATTATAAAACAGGCTCTGGGTTAGATGATTCTTTTCAGAGGTGGGCTGCGGTAGTCATCTCAGGCATGTTGGTGATACGCGATACTAAGCAGCGATGTTTGTGGGTGAAGAGTATTAAAGGCACCTTTAATAGACTATTTGCAATTTGTGGTGGGTTTATCAGAATGTCCCCCAACCATAAATTGAAAAGCATCTGTGTGTTTTTCAGGCAGGGGATGTTACTTGTATCACACACACACACACACACACACACACACACACACTGTATTACCTACCAGGTCACCAATCTCCCTTTTTTAAGAGTGATTATGCTTGACCTCTTTTATTAGTGGTAGGGAGAATGATCAATATTAATTTCTTTAAAAGAGAAAAGCAGCCAGGGATTTAGCTCAGTGGCATAAGTGCCTGCCTAACAGGCGCAAGGTTGTGAGTTTGATCCCCAGTACCAAAAAAAAAAAAAAAAAAAAAAAGAGAGACAGAGAGAAAAGCAATTTTGGAACACAGGTGAAATGTAAAGAATAATCCCTTAAAACTGACAACACTATAGTTCCATCCAGGGTACTATGTAGGTAAAGTAACTTTGGGTTATCATATTGTTTTGTACTTTGTTTTATTTATTTATATGTGTGTGTGTGTGTGTGTATATATATATATATACTTTTTTTTTTTGTGGTACCAGGGATTGAACCCACAACCTTGCACCTGCCAGGCAGGTGCTTATGCCACTGAGCTAAATCCCTGGCCCTATTTTTTGAGACAGGGTCTCACTTAGCAGTTCAGGCTGGCCTTGAACTCCCTTTGTAGCCCAGGATAGTCTCAAACTCACAAGGATCCTCCTGCCTCAGCCTCCCAATTAAAGGTGTGAGTCACCATGCCTGGCTTTGTACTTTATTTTCAAAGTTAAACTTGTTTATATTTGAGGGAAAATATTAGAATCCAATTTATTTTTCTCAACCATAGCTATACATTCACCCACCCTTCAAATGACTTTAATGTGGGACTTCTGAAATTCAATCCTAGACAAAAGCTAATAGTATAAAGGGGAAAAAATTATCTTTCTTTGTAGCTAGAGAGAGTATTCTAAGAATTTTTTAATCACAGATGGGGAGGAAGAACACTGTGATGATTGCCATCCAAACACTTACGAGCAAACATCTGAAACCATGTGTTTAATCTCAGATATTTCTTTCTAGGAAAGTTAGCTAGAAAACAGAGGGACAGTCAAAAAGGAGTTCTAGAGCTAGTGAGATTGAGAGACAGAATTAAAAGGAAAATATTATATGGCATTTTTATATCAAGGAATTTTTTTTAGATAGTTAACTAGTGGTTATAACGTGCATTTACTTTGGATTCCTGTATTAGTAATCCTTTGGAAACATCTGCTAAATTACCTCAGTTTTTCAAGTTTAAGAAGATAACATTGATGCAAAGAGGCCATGTTCAGCACAGGTGTCTCACAGTGGGTCTCACTCTGACCTGGAACCTGGGAAAGGAGCAGTGGTGAAGCTGCTCAAGTTTCCCCTGATAGGGTCATCATTACCTCTGGGAGTGCCTTGTGGAGCAAGTTCCACCTAGTGCACTGTAGCAGGAAAATTCCTAAACCAATCCAAACAGAAAGGAAGACTCTGCATTGAGGAGATAAGAAGGCAGTGTTTAATCTTTATGCCAGTGGACTGTTGCAGGATAATTCCTCAAAGGCAACAGCCCTGAGTTTACAGAGAGCTTAGTTTATATAGAATTTAGAAGTTGGAAGTATAAAGCAGGTGACATAACCTTACACAATTGGTTGTAAGCATTGAGTCATATATTGACAGGTAGGCTAGTCTTGAATGGATTTGTTGAAACAAAGAAATTGTTTATCCTAACATAAAGACACTCTGGGAACAAGGGGCAGGGACCCTTACAGAGTGAGCATAGTTAAAGGCATTACCATAATATAAGAACATTCTGGGCAGGGGGCCCTTATAGGGTGTCCTTGACTGGCCCAAGGTACCTAAAATTACAGATAATTTCTCTGACTCAGTGCTCATCAGAGATACACAGCTGGGCTTTAGACACTGTCAAGGTCAATTGAATTCAGCAGAAGAAGCAAAACAGAAACTTGGTCAGAGACCTCTAATTGATCTTGAAATACCTATAAGTTTGCTATTTTTTAAATGTGTTTTCACTTTATAATTGTGCCTCAATACATGGACATCCTTTTGTCCAAGTGGTGGGGCCTACCAGCCTCTTCTGGACCTGACATCAGGAAAAGGTTCCTGACGCAAACAGCTACAGACTCTACCAGGGCCCGCCACTCACACAGCCGGAACGTGCCCAGGCAGCTTCTCTCTGCTAGGGATTTGAACTGAAGAGCAACAAGTGAAAGAGTCAGAAGCAGGATGAGCAGGAGCCTAACGCTACTTCCAGGGGTGGACAGCTCAGCATGCCGCACCCCACCCCTCCACGCCCCACTCCGCCCCTCCATGCCCTGCCAAGCCACCAAGTCCCGCCACACCCTGCCATGTCCTGCCATGCCTGCTCTGCTGAAAACGCAGCTCCCATTGATCCTAAGTCTGTGACCAGTAAAAAACTAAAACAAGGCAAAGTTTAGTATAAAAAAAGATAGCTATTTGGGAAAAAAAGACAGAAAAGAAAGCGGATAGACAGCTACCATGTGGTGGTTTGACTCTTCAGAGATGAAAGCCCACAAGCTCTTATCCCTGGCTCATTTTCCTGAGGACTAACGTCTTTCCCATCCCTGAGCGGGGCACTTGTCAATACCTGATCTGTTGTCTTGACTCTCTTTGATCCTAACCTAGGCCGCCTGGCCATTTGGTTTCTTCCTGCTTCTTTACAATGAATAAGTGAACAGGGAGGGCCCATTAGGAAGGCAGCTTACTTAGTGATTAAGTAAAGGGGATACATGTACATGCGTGTATCTGGTGCAATATTATATGGATGCTAAAGCGAGAACATATATACATGTGTATATGTGAAGGTGTGTGTGCATCTGTGTACATATCTTATGTATTAAATAAGAGTCCTTAGGTGGCTGTCTTTTATCACCCTTGCTTTTTTTTTTTTTTTTTTTTTTTTGCGGCACCAGGGATTGAACTCACAACCTTACACCTGCCTGACAGGTACGTAAGCAGCTGAGCCAAACTCCCGGCCCTGGTTTTTTGAGGCAGGGTCGCACTGTGTAGCTCAGGTGGGCCTTGCGCTCGTGTTGCAGCCCAAGCTGGCCTTGAACTCATAATGCTCCTCCTACCTCAGCCTCCCAAGTGCACCCTTGCATTTTGATAGGTGGACAAGAGAAGCTGGCTTTTCCTGATACTTGTGTTGCCTGGCACCTCTCCCAAGTCTAACTAGCTTTCCCCTGCTTTTAATAAGTTTTTTAATTGATCTTAATAAAGCTCAATGAGCCTTTATCCTAGCTTTCCCAATCTGCAGGGCTCCCTGCCCATACACTAATGGATGCAGATACTGATGAATACTGATGGGTTTGTGGCCAGGAGGGCCAAGTGCAGGTAGGAAATGAAGTGGACAATATGAATATGGGGAAGAAGCTCCTAGTAGGGATCACAGAAAAGCAGAGGGACCCAGTTTCCCCTGAGACACAGGGAAGACCTGGCCCCAAAGCAGCCTTCAGGCCGGAGCCCAGCTATCATTACAACAAACCCCACTTTTCCCAGTTTTTCAGCATTGAAAACACCCATGCCCCAGCAGTCCTCCCTCTGCTCCACAGTGCGTTAGACTGTGCTTTCTTCCTCTAGACTGAATTCCTGGCCTCATCTCACCAGAAAACACTTGAGACACATCAACTTATAACAGGAACGGGAAGTGTACTTGGAAGCCCAGGTTTCTGGAAAATTACTGAGCTACGTTGCTAGGCACAACACCTAATCTAAAATCCTAACCCTGAGGTCAAAGCAGTGGTGTAAGGCTGGCTGGGACTTGGATCTGATAGGGTGGCAAAGAGGGAAGATCTTGCCACCCCCACCTTCTGATGGCCTTTGTTATCTTTTCTCTTGTTTCCAATTAGAACTTGCTGTGCCTTAGCTGTCTCCCCTTTTACGTCCTCACTGATAGACTGCTGCCCTCTAACTAAAAGTGGTAGCAGAATCAGTAGAACTCAGTGGTCCCTCCCCCATCCTATCTACATTAAAAGTAATGATAATTTCTAAATTCCTTCCAGGAAAGAGAGGAAGAAAGGAAAAGAAAACAAAGGCTGTCTTTGATATGAGACTAGAGAGGTAGAGGCTTTTCAAAAATGTGCGTTAGGTAACCTAACACAAATTTATATTGGAAAATTTAAAAGTAATACAAAGTGTCAACCATGAAGTTTAATGAGAATTTTGGTTAGTGGCAAAGCACTGAGATTGATCTGACTCCAGAAATCATTATCACTTTCTCAGAAGTTGGAAAGCTGAAGTAGAATTGTCTTGGTTACTTTTCTCTCATTGCTGAGACAAAATACCCAACATCTAAAGTTAAGGAATGAAAGGTTTATTCAGCTCACAGCTTGTGGAGGTTTCAATCCATAATCAGCTGGCTCCAAGGCAGAGTGGCATACAGCAGAGGGCAACAGTTCATATCAGGAGAAAAGAGCAAAAGCAACAAGAGGGAGGAGCACAGAAAGAAGACTTTCTGTCCATTATATTGTATGTAGGCCACTCCCATAATCCCAGCATTGGACCATGAGTCACTCAGAAACTCTAGAAGACTCCCCCCATGACTGCATGAGGCTTTGGGGGGACAACCAGACTCAAACCATAACAAGAGTTTTATCTAAGAGAGCAGAGATTTAGAAAGATTGAGAAATTCTACCTTATTTTGAAAAGATATAACTCAGATGATACCAGTCAGAGGCGTTCGGCATATGTTGCTGGAAGCAGGTCTCTCTGGCCTCCCCAACACCCTCACAGAGTGGATGCTGGCTTATCTTGGTTGCTTAGGTACAAAGCTTTCTCCACATTTCTCCCACATCTTCTCCATTCTCTCAATCCTGACCCGCACTGTCCTGAGGATGAAAACTTTCTTTGACTTATCTGTGGGGAGCAGAGTTGGATCCCCTACACAATGTGGCTATATTAATAATATTGGTCAGCCTAAGAATGTAATATTTGCCAAAAATTACACATGGAAGTTAATAACAGAAGCCATTGTACCAAGCCAAAGAAAGCATTATTTAAAAAATAGCATTGATAGCAGGCAAATAATTTCAGCTGTCAAAATCAAAAATTATATATCTAACCTTCTGAACTATGGAATTGTCCTTTAAATTCTATTGCTCGGCGGTTGGAAATGTCATAAATCAACAAATGGTAGTTTCCTTGTGCTTTTTCCTCATATATAAATGCCAAAACAATTTATATTCTTTCATAGTGAAAAACTCTTCCACTTAGTCAATAATGAGGCTACAAAGTTGTGCACAATTTTTTTTCTTTTAAAAGCAAAAAATATGCACCAATTTCTCTTTTAAATTTGTTTCACTCTTCTGTGTTGTATTTTTAATTGTAAATTCCTAATGTAATGCCCATCTTCAAGTATGTTAAAGAGAACACAGGGCACAGATTGTCCAGAGAAAATGATATGACTCCGGGAGGAGGAGACAGAGTCCCAATTCTGACTTCCAGCCCTTGATAGCTACTTGATTTAGAAAAATTTAGATTAACAACTTTCAAACTTCAATTTCTTTATCTATCTAATGTTTAGAGTATGATTTATTCACCTATTCATTGGGCATTGATCCAGCAAAAATAAACCTTTCTAAGTGGGAAATAGTCCTGCTAGTCATTCAGCTGCCCAAACTAGAAACTAATCCATTATCCCTAGTACCTTCTGCTCTAATCCAAACTCAAATCCAGTAGATTTGAGACAGATTAGGGTGTGGCAAAAACTGGCTGGTGAAATAGGCACGACCTGTTAACTAGAAGATCCGGGCCTCATATGCAGGCAGAAGGGTTCCCAAAGCCCTGCATGTGGACTTCTTGGGAGAACCCAAGCAGGTGTTCAATAGGATGACTGAGACTAGATTTCAGCCTGAAGAGTGGAATCCCAGCACTCCCTCTCAAGACAGAGATGTAGAAGTTCTCGTGGGTTTCCTCAAGATTTGGACACTATAAAAGAAAGGCAGCCACAAGGAGCTGGTGCTGACATAGCTTTCCACGATAGCACACACTGTGTTTCCCTGACACAGCATATATTTTCATCTTCCCTCTTACCATCTTTTTCTGTTTACTCAGTCCAAGCTCACTCTGCAGAGCCAGTTTCTCTCCCACTCTTCACTTTTACTTTCTTGAGTAATTTTTTTTTTCTCCTTTCATTCAATTCTTTGTTCCAGAGAAGGAGAACCTGGAATCCATTCCAGCTGGAAAGGCGAGCAACCCTGAGCCTGGTGACAGTTAGTTGGCAAGCCACTTTTTAGAAGCAAGAATCCCCTATAACAGGTTTGCCCTTTAAAATATATCTGAGGCCTGGGTTGTAGTGCAATGGTAGAGCGCTTGCCTAGCATAGGTAAGGCCTGAGTTCAATCACCAGTGGCATCAAAAACAAAAACCTCTGATACTCATGAGTAGTCACTTCTATTACCTTTCCTCTCAGCTCCAAAGAACAGCAATCTATTTTGTCTCTATGGATTTGTCTGTTCTGAATATTTCATATATATGGAATCCTACAATGTGTGACTTTGTGTTTGGCTTCTTTCACTTAGAATAATGCTTCAGAGATTTATCAACATATCAGTACTGCTTAAAAATATTCTAGTGAATGATATACCACATTTTGTTAAGCTGATGGACAGTTGATGGACAGGTAGTTGTTTCCATATTTTGGTTATTATGAATAATGCTGTTTTAAACAATTTTTTTTTTCCCAGCACCGGGGATTGAACTCACAACCTCACACCTGCCAGACAGGCGCTTAAGCTGCTGAGCCAAACTCCCGGCCCTGGTTTATTGAGGCAGGGTCGCACTATGTAGCTCAGGCCGGCCTTGCGCTCGCGTTGTAGCCCAAGCCGGCCTCGAACTCACAACGCTCCGCCTACCTCAGCCTCCCGAGTGCTGGGATTAAAGGCGTGCGCCACCACGCCCAGCTTAAACAAATTTTTGTGTAGATGCATGTTTTCATTTTTCTTGGACTGAATAATTGCTGGGTCACATGGTGACTGTATGAGTTGAACCTCTTAAGGAACTGCCCAACTATTTTCAAAAACGACTGAATGATCTTACAATCCCACGAGCAATATACCAGGGTTCCAATTTCTCCACATCCTTGTCACCTCTATCTGTCTTTTTGAGTATTGCCTCTGTGAAAGTAGTGGTTTCTTATTGTGGTTCTAATTTGCCTTTCCCTGATGACTAATGATGGCGATCTTTTCATGTGCTTGTTAGTCATCTGTCTAGTTCTTTGAAGAAAATTCTATTCAGATATTTTGCCCACTCTAAAATTGGATTATTCTATTTCTCCCTGTTATCTTGTTGTAAGTATTCATTGTATACTAGATACAGCTTGCTTATCAGATTACAATAAGCAAATATTTTCTCCCCTTGTACGAGTTATCGTTCCACTTTCCTAATGATGGAGGTAGATTTCCTTCTTCCTTTCTAATCTGGATGTTCTTTTTCTTGCCTACATTTCCTGACTGGCATTGCCAGCAGAACTGTTAAAGAGAAGCTGTGAGAGTAAATATAGCCATCTTATACCTAATCTTAGGTAAAAGCATTTAGTCTTTTGCCATTAAATATGATATTAGCTGTGGGTTTTTTCATCGATGGGCTCCTCCATCTTCTCCCACTTCTCTTTCTTCTCTGAACCTGCCTCTTTATTTCTGCTTGAAATACAAATGTTTCATTGCAATTATGAGACCCACCTGAGTTCTGGAGACAAGGGCTGGCTCTTCCTACAGTTCCTGGGGACTTCAGTAGAGGAAGAGGCTAACTGGGATCTGGACCATTTGAATCCACTGATGTCCAGCTTGCTGAATTTATAGCCTGCTGCTTCTTGAGCACAACTGCCCCAATATAGCTATATGCAATGACTGTCAAAGATGGAGATGGCAAATATGGAGATTTCAACCAGTGTCTGCAGTGTGGTCAGGTATACAGTGGCCCCATATGCTCTCTGAAACTCCACATTTGATCAGAGCTGGAAGTGCAGTTAAGTGCTGGCCCGCTTTCACTCCACTGTGCTCTGCTTTATGGTCCTGGAAGTAGAGTGGGTTCAGATCACCTGGGTGCTGGTGGGGGTCACGCCTTTGGCAGCTTGCTTGGCTAAGCAGTAGTTATATCTTTTGGTCTTGAGCTTCTCAAAGTTCACTACAGACATGGAAACCCTCACAGTATCAAGCCCATTTACCGTCGCCGTATGCCTGTCCTGCCCCACCGTGCACAGGTTCCTCTGTTAACTTCAGTGCATGTGGGGCAACCACAGCACCAGGATTCTTAACAAATATTGCTAAAATTGCTACATTTCCAAAACTGATATACACATTTAAAGCAATCCCAATCAAAACACCGACAGCATTCCTAATAAAACTAGAAAAAACAATTCTAAAATACATAGACTTCTACTCTTCTGAATCTCTTCTTTGGTGGCGGCTGCCTAGAACCTGGCTCAGCAGGAAAGAGATTTTGTTTCATTAACAACAGCTCCCTTTGAAATGGACCTGATAGAGCTCAGTCTCTTTACAGGTTAGCAAATGGAAGCCCCCATAGGTTAAGAGACTCAACAAAACCATACGGTTAATTGATAGCACAACAAGGACTGTAAATTCAAAGGTAAGTTGTTCATAAATAAAATTTCCCTTCATTTCACCAGGACTCAGTTATTTTAAAGCCTTGTTCCCAAATACTATGTGTGCCAACACTATGCCACCAGGAAGAGTCCAGACATGGGTTTTTGCTTCTACTTTTTCCATTTTTTTTAAACAAGCCAAGTGTGGTGATACACACATGTAATCCCAGCACTCTGGGAGACTGAGGCAGGAAGATAGGAAGTTGGACACCAGCCTGGCAATGTAGTGATTTAGCAAGACCCTGTCTCAAAATTTTAAAAGGGACAGAGGTGTAGCTCATTGTGATGGCTCTGGGTTCAGTCCCAGTACCACAGGAAAAAAGAAAAGGAAAAACTCCTGATACAGGTCTGGAAATGTGATCCCTAAATGTATACCATAAAATTCATGACAAAAATTTTTGGTACATAACTTTTGATCTAAGTATTGTTTACCTCAGAGATGCAGAAAAAAAAAAAACTCTGAAGATCCAACATTAAAGGAATGGTAAGATAGTTGATTGATTTTGTCAACTTGAGTAAACAGTGCCAAACAAATTGACTCAGCATAGTTCTGGGTGTGAAATATTTACCCTAGGGGAGGATTATCGCAGAAGGCTATAAAGGGGAAACGAAGAAGGCAAGAGTGCTTCTGCCTTCTTTGGAGGAGCTCCAGTCTTCGCTTTCACCTTGGACATGGGCTCCTGATACAGACCCACATGGGACACTACAGGGAGTTTCAGGCTTTCAACTGGATCCTTCAAATCGCCGTGTGCAGATGCGTGGGAGACCACCAAGCTGCACGCTCCTGAGAAACAAAGCCCCTTACCTGAACTCTCCCTCAACCCTATTCACTGAGATATGCAGGACTGGCTATATTGAAGCAGATGTTCCCTTAATTAACCCAAAGAATGTGACTGACTCAGCTGAGGCACCAACATGTCTCACTGCATGCAGCATGTGGGCAAGAATGACCCTCTCCATAGATGGCTGGAATCCGGGCTCAAGCAACAACAAGTGAGATTCCAGGACTAAGACATGAGGCAACATCTCAGTTGAAGTCATGGGACTCAAAAAGAATTACGCCTTCTATGCAAGTGTCAGCCTTGCATACATCAAGTTATAGGCAGCACTGCAAATTGGAGGGCCTCTGTACCTGGTACAGAATTGCTCTGTTTCTCATTACAGCCAATGCCTGCAGTTTCCCTTCCCTAGCACTCTGTCTCGACCCCCACCCACCTCCTTGATTGATACCAATAAAAGCCATGAGCTTTTGGACTCGTGACCCTTTGTTGCACAGAGAGCATTGGGTCGTCCCAGAGCTCCTCATCGGCAGAACTTTCTCTCTTTGTCTTTATTTTGCATCCATGAGCCATATTGCTGGGTGGGAGACCTGAACCTTCTGCAAAGGTTTTGGTACAGATGGACATTTCACACTCTTCCACATCCGACTCTGCGGGCGGCCATCATAAGCCAATCTGTAAAGTCTTATGTATCTGTATATTTTGTTATGTCTGTTTGTCTAGTAAACACTGATGGCAAATACTTTACAGTGTATGTGCATGATGAATTATGATACCATCTTTAAAATCATGCTTGTGAGAAGTTTTTAATGCTATGAGAAAGTACTTATGAGGAGCTAAGAGAGAAAGGGGAAATCAAATATGTACATACAATAATGTTCCATCCACATAAAGTATGCATTAAACCAGACTGGAAAGGTAATAATAGATGATTGGACTAGGAGCCATTGCATTCTGCGTTTTATTTTTTTTTAAGACTTTTTTTTTTTTTTTTTTTTTTGCTGTGTAGGCCAAAAGGTCTTTGACTTACTATGTAGCCCAGGCTGGCCTCAAACTTGTGGCACTCCTCCTGCCTCAGCCTCCCAAATGCTGGGATTACAGGTGTGTGCCACCAGGCCCAGTCTAAAAGATATAGTATTGTCCATGTGTACACTTTTTTAAATCAAATATCTACTGTATATAATCATCTGTGCTGTACACTTACATGACTAGAGGCACAACAGGTTTTTTTCCTTTTTTTTCCCTTTCTTTCTTTCTTTCTTTCTTTCTTTTTTGAGACAGAGTCACTATGTATTACAGGCTGGCTTTGAACTCACTATGGAGCCTAGGCTAAGGCAATCCTCCTGCCTCAGCCTCCCAAGTGCTGGGCTTACAGGTGTGTGCCACCACACCTGGCTACACAGTAGGTTTCTTAATACCAGTACCACTGAAAACACGTGAATCATGCATTGCACTGTGACGCTAGGACAGCTAAGATGTCACTAGATCAAAGGAATATTTCAGCACTTTTGCAATCTTATGGGATACCATGTGGTGTTATTGCCCAAATGTCATTCTGTGGCACATGACTGTATATATTACAAATATAACAGACATTTTTCTCTGAGTCTCTATCTTTTCATTTTCTTAATGGTATCTGTGCATGTGTGAGTGTGTGTGTGAGTGTGTGTGAGTGTGTGTGTGTGTGTGTGTGTGTGTGTACTTTGAGACAGGGTCTCTCTATGTATTCCAGGTTGGTCTTGAACTCACAGTGATACTCCTGCCTCTGCCTAATGAGAGCTGGGACTACAGGAGTGTATCATCATGCTTGGCTTGAATGCCATCTTGATGGGCAATGTTTTCTAATTTTAATGAAAATCGATTTTTCAATTTTGTCTTTTACACCTTTTGTAACTTGTCTAAGGTTCGTTTTCCTGTCTCAAATTCATGAAAATATTTTTCTATGGTCTACCGTAGACTGGAGCTTTAGATTTCATATTTAGGCTTATGGTCATTTTTTCTAATCATAAGAGGACAAAGACTCAATGTTAAGCGAAGACATAAAAACAGTAGACTGCCAGTGAGGTTACTCACTATTCGGGCTAGGGAAGATCAGAGCTCGGCATTAGTGCAGTTTGACTTTGCCGGGGTAGAGAACAGGCGCTTCCGCTGCTGCCTCCGTGGAACACTGTGTGCTTCACTCCTCTCATAGCCGAGCTAACCCTGCACTTTCTTACAGGTAAAGGTTTGGGCGGAGATATAAGGAACTTGAGGGGCGAGCGGGAATGTACGGAATTGAAGAGGCCCTGTCGGCCCAAAATGACCCCTTCACCAGTGCTCAGAGAGTCAGATCTGATTCTATGCTGCTTCCTCCTGCTGCCGCTGAAGACTCTTGTGAGACCTGGCGCTCTGATACTCTCTAACAAGAACGCTCCGAAGCACGGAGGAGAGGTAGTTAGGTGAGTGAAGCAATCTTATCATTACTTTTTGCTTTCCTTTTTTGTGGTGCTGGGCCTTAAACCCAGGGCCTTGAGCACGCCTGGCAGGTGCCCAGCTACCACTGCGCTGCACCCGCGCCACATGGTTAGTTATGTTGCGCTAGCATAAAACGCACGTTAGTCATGGCTCCAACTTGGGTACTGAGAAAGATACCCAGATCTCAGGGTTCCACATCCCTAAATGCCCTGCGGTTGCTAATGAAGCAGCTGTGACCATCCAAACAGGTGTATGCACAGCACAGCAGGGCAGACAGGGGAATACTTTATGACAAGGACTTTTGGTTGTGCCCTCAGCATTGTCTTCTAGAGAGCTAGATTGGATTTTGTGTGTAGCATGGTCTTACTTTGCTCCTCTTGCCTAAGGTTCCCGCTTAAACAACAGTATAACTTCTTTGCCTTTCTTCCCTAGGCCAGAAATGGCCAATATCTGGCATATGCACGGCCCCTCCCAGGTCTGTGGCTGTAGTGGGTACTGTTTGCTGCTCAGAGCTCCCTTTTTGTGTTCAGGAATTCAATTCCCAGCTGTCAGGACCACTGACCACCAATCACTCATAATTACATCTTCCTTCAGGAATGACTTTGGCCAAGGAGAGCTGCCTTGCTCAAGGTTACAGCCCTCCCCGGTCAGGGGAGGGAGACAGGGGAAGGGCTTAGTGCTAAAGCCTTGTGCTTTTGCCTCATCTGGGATAATCCAGCCCCAGGGGTCCCCCCAGGAGTCTGGCTAAGGCCTTTTACTGCATTTCCTTAGGAAAGTGCTGTTCCTAATAAATAACTTCCTGCAAGCAATTCTGAGTCCTACAATATTTTTCTCAGGAATCCACTTAAAACAGTGACAGTGCTAGAACTCATTACTAATTAATGGTATTACTTCCCTTTTTGTTCTAAGCCTGGATACATCTCATGGGTTCTTTTCAAAAATGCCTTCTAAGTAACTTCAAAAAAAAAAAAAAAAAAGCCAACAGGAGTGATAAGCAAGTTGAAACCCATTTATCAACCTGCTCCAAACCCTCATTTCAATTATCATTCAAGTAGATCTTAGCATGCTGGCAGCAAGAAGGAACGAGGGGAAACATGCCTGCGGAAAAGCACACCAAGGAAATAAATGCTTGAATCCCAGGACTTGGGCAAAGCCACTCTAAATCATTTACCCTTAATTACCCAAGGGGTCCCCAGGTGGGAGGTATCCCTGGACTGTCAGTTGTGTGCAAGAAACCAAAATAAAGGGATCAAACAAAAACAGAATCTGCCACTCACGCTCTACAAATTCATGTGTCTGTTTGTCACTTTACACTTCTACCTCCTCACACCAAGGTCAGGAGACATCCTTGACAGCCAGGGATTTAGCTCAGCAGCAGAAGCGCCTGCCTGGCAAGCATAGGGTCCTGAGTTTGATTCCTGGAACTAAAAAAAAAAAAAAAAAAGACACCCTTTGCCATGACCAGTCATCCTGAGATCCTCCAGCTGTCCCCTGAGGCCAACGTGAACTGAAAATCTGGTGACCTGTAGTTTGGTCACAACACATCCACGGAAAACCACCTGTCTGGAGGCAAAACACTCACTCCCTGTGCTCTGGCTGTCTCATTAAAAAATGAAGGAAAGGTACTCACAAGACTTTAAAGACTCATTCTTGGTCCAAGACTCACATGTTTCTGTGCGCAGAATCCAGGCAGATGGTAGATAAACCTTTTTCCTCCAAAAATAAGACCTAGCTGGAAACAATCAGCCTTGAAAATTGGAGATTGAAAATGCCAGCCCCAATCAGCCTGTCCTGGCCTTACCTGACTTACAGGGGAGCCACCAAGCAAGAAAATAGGGATGAGCTGGGCACAATGGTGCACACCAGTAATCCCAGCAC
>RJWM01022262.1:0-33937 GCA_004363535.1 Dasyprocta punctata | reverse complement strand
AGATGAAGAAATGTAAAGTATAATGTAAAAAACTTTTGACAAAGCTGGTATTTGGATAATAAAAGCTACTCAGTCAGACATGATGTGTGTGCACAGAGACTGTGACAGGATCCCTCACCCCAGGAAGCCTCTGGGGGGAAGGGCGTTTCCAGCGGCTGGGGAGCTTGGAAACCCAGCTGCAAGGATCAGCTGATGGCGGCAGGGGCCATGGCAGCTGCGATGGTTTCGATGGCGTCAGAATCCTCTGTCCCGGAAGACGTCTTTATGGACCCTTCCCCAAAGCCTCAGAACACGGAAGGAGGGACCTCAGCTCTTGCTGATGGGCCAAAAATCAGTTCACAGAAGGACTGCCCGACTTTCTTCTTTCTACAAATTCACCTGTCGCTATCTTGGACAATGTGAGCTGACTTTAAGTGGTCAACAGAAGATTCTTTTCTTCTCTCATTGCCCACCCAGCAATCTATCACAGACACAATCACAGGATACTCGGCTTTCTCATTTGAGATCTGATGGAATAATAGTCTCATTCTAATTTCTCTTGTCATTAAAAATGCTTTCATTTGGGGGAAAAAATCGCTCACCACTTGCAGACATAATCCCATCCCTCATTTAGTCATTAATGATAGTGAAATTAGCAAGTACAGCTTACAGTGGGTTGTGGTATACAGTGCAGGGCTCAAGGCAAAACTTGCTGCCTTCTTTAATTAAAAGGAGGACCCAGCTGGGCATGGTGGTGCACGCCTGGAGTCCCAGGACTCTCGGAGGCTGAGGCAGGAGGATCACAAGTTTGAGCGCAGGCTGGGTAAATTACTGACTTAATGAGATTCTGTCTCAAAACAAAATGTAAAAGAAGAACTGGGATGTAGCTCAGTGGAAAGGCCCGACCACAAAAAAAGGTTTTTAAAGAGCACACGTGCAACTTCCATCCACCCCACGTTACTAACTGGTCTGTGTTCAGCCTGAGAGACTGTTTAACTCCTAAAAATTCTCACTTTGCTACTCAAGCCAGGTCACCCCAGGTAATGCTGGGGAGCAGGGCTTGGTCTTTCCCAGGGACAGCCATCCTGAGATGCCACCCCACCAGCACTCGGTGAAACTGGTGTCACTCAGGAGGCTCCAAGGGCTTCGGAAGCCAAATGTCACAACATCACACTTCCCACTACTGCTTCTCAGTGTAAACACGGAATGACCAGCCAGGCAAGGGGGCGCACTCCTGTGACCCCAGCACTTCGGAGGCAGAGGCAGGCGGATAGAGTCGGGGCCAGCCTGGGCTCCATAGTGAGACCCTATGTCAACTATCAGCAGCAAAAACTTCGTGTTTCAAAAGTGAGAAGGAAGGGCTCTTTTAAAATACATTTTAAAAAATGTCTATTATTTTCCTTTGCATAATATGCACGGACACCTTCTTTCTCAATAATTAATATAATATGCACATTCCCTAACCATTTTATTAGCATAAATTTCCCTGTAATGGCATCATTTTCCTCCCAAAGGCACCAATCTGATTAAATTTGAAACTAAAGAAACAATGACCAGTTTTAATAGCGTGGTGAGTGATATTCTAGTTTCCTGAGAGTTTGTTATGATCTCAAATCCTAGCTAAAACCTAGACCTCCTTTGAATTAAAAGACTTAAAATGGATAAATCGTTAGCCCTAAGTGACTAACAGTCATTTAAAATAAGCAGTTTTCAGATTACTTTATCCCGTCAGCCACCCCGCACACACAGGTAAAAACGCCGACCAGTCTGTATTAGCAATCCCAGCTTTAATTTCATGGCTGAATTATGAAATCTCCTTTCATTATCCCAAATCCAAAACTCACGTTTATACATTGTCAGGACAAGGTTTAGCTTTCATTTTGTTCCATTTAGATTTTCTTGTTGTTTTTTGATTTTTATTTTATTCAACAGGATGGGCCCTAACCCTTCTTTACATTTAAAGTAACACTGTCACCGCGGAATCTCTGGGAAGCAGGAAGCCACACACACGTAACAAGGCTTTGTTTCCCACGTGCCTAAACACTTTTCTATGGTCTCATTTATTTATTGCCAGAAAGGCATCCAGGATGGTGATAAAATATAAAAGGATTCTGCTGAATGCAGAACCAGGAAACTCCAGACCAGTCGTGGCTGCTAAGCACCATCATCAAGACAGCCGTGTGTGCACCTGTACACCCATCAACGCGCACGGACTCCCTGCCGCTCTTTCATCAAAGCCTTACTCAGTGTTCATAATCAAACAGGCAGAGGCTAAATCTATGGGAAGAAATATTTCCATACACCCAACATGCGAACTTTTCTTATTAAACCGTCAGCAGCCTCCAACCTCTGCTACTGATCAGGAAAAGTATGGTTTTTTGTTTGTTTGTTTGTTTGTTGGTCTTGTTTTCTGTTTCTTTCTTTCATTCTTTCTTTTTATGGTTTCAGTTATTTTATATATTTATCAATACAGCTAACAGTTGTCCCACCTTGTTAATTTTTCATTGAGTTCCTATTAAGTGCAGGGCTTCATGTTATAAGAGAACGAAGAGTGAATTATGAGATAAGAAACTTTGGTGTAAGTTTGTTTTAGATGAAGGGAGTCTTAGTCCATTTTCTGTGACTATAATAAAACACCCAGGACTGAGTATTTTATAAAGAAAAGAGGTTGATTCAACTCACATTTTGGTTAAGGAAAGACCAAGACTGGATGACTCCATCTGCATGGCCACCAGTGGGAGCACTCCCAGCTATGTCACCACGGGGAGGCGAATACAATATGTATGGTTGTGTGTGGTGGTGCACACCTGTGAACCCAGCACTCTGGGAGGCTGAGGCAGGAGGATTGTAAGTTCAGTCCTAACTCAGTCTGGGCAACTTAATGTGACCTTTTCTCAAAATAAAAACAAAAAAGGGCTGGGGACATAACTCAGTGGGAAAACTCTGGGTTCAATCCCTAGTGCCGTGTAGACACACAGACAAAGTCACAGAATAACCTGTGGCCCACTGCTTGTAATCCCAGCACTCGGGAGGCTGAGGCAGGAGGATTGTTGTGAGTTCTAGTCCAGCCTGGGCTACATAGTGAGTTCAAGGCCAGCCTGAGCTATGTAGTGAGGCCCTGTCTCAAAAAACCAAAAATAACAACAACAAAATCCCCAAAACAAAACAAAACAAACAACAAAAAAAAAACAAAACAACCAAACAAATAAAAACACCCAAACAAAAACAAAAAACAAAAACAAAACAAAAAACCCCACCTAAGCAAACAAACAAAAAAACACCCATACGTATGATGACTCCTCAGTTTCTGGTTTGGGAGAAGTGCTCAAGATCTGAGATTTACCATTATGCTAGTTAGGTTCCTAAAGTCAGTAATTGTGAATATTGAGTTTTGAATACATTTCAAATGAGTTTGAAGAATTCCAAAATATTTAGTACCCTTACAACGAACATCAAACTGTCTGGGGATCTGGCGAAAACAAAAGCAGGTGAAGCAACTGAAGTTATTATATATTCTTGGCAAAGTTTCTTTAAGAACATATTTTCAGTGTAAAACCATTCACTAAACATACTTAAGAATCTTTTCCCGGAGTGGGCAGTACGATCACACTTTAGAAATGTATCATCAACGTCTAAAGTTTGCCATGAACTCACCTGAGACTATAGATTATTTTACTAGATCATCATGGCATGAACCTCTGACACTGAATTATAGGTCGGTCCCTTTCAACAATACAAAAGACGGAACGGCAAAACAATCAGCTTTTTCCTTACTACCGAGAAACAGAATCCCACTTCCAAATCAGCGCCCAGGGTCAGCCTCCGCGGTAGAGTGTCCCGCCAGGGCTGCAGGCCACGGGAAAGTAGAAGCACGTGTCCCTCCCAGCCGGTTCAGGATGTCTTAACCACGATTTCCTCAATACAAGCAGGGTGTGAATAGCCGCAACCAGAACCAGCGTGTCAGGATTATTCCTGAACAAAATGTTACTCCAAGGACAAA
This sequence comes from Dasyprocta punctata, assembly GCA_004363535.1. Taxonomy (NCBI): domain Eukaryota; kingdom Metazoa; phylum Chordata; class Mammalia; order Rodentia; family Dasyproctidae; genus Dasyprocta; species Dasyprocta punctata. The sequence goes on along the minus strand of RJWM01022262.1, from coordinate 29,958 downwards.
AACCTCACTTCACAGCAAGAAGGACCAAGCGCCTCAACCTGATCACTGCTCTATGCTCTTTTCCTTTTTGACGGAAGGCAACCCAGGAAACATTTTCAGCTACTGCTTCTGAACCACAAAGTCATGAATTAAATGCAAACATAATGCATAATCTGCCCACGGGGAGGTTATAATCTAGAGAGGAGTCCTAGGAAATAATTCAGCTGGTGGGGCTGGGGCTTCAGCCCAGCGGCAGAATAGTTGCCCGGCAGGCAGTGGTCAAGGGGTTTTGCATAAAGAAACAGAGTATTTATGCTCAGCTTCCTTTACAAAGACTTAGCCCATGAACTGGATGCGGCACTAAGAGTGGGGAAAAGGGCCAGGAATAAGACAGGAAGGATGATTACAGCAGCTTCTTTTATTTTTATTCTTTCATTTTAAAGTACTATTTATGCCTGGAGAGGTTTCTCGAAGCTAACTTATTCCTTCGAGTGATTTTGCTAGCTAGGAACTGCGATCTATATTTGGCTGATGAGGAAACACCGGCTGGGAGGGATCTGTCACTTGCTCTGGATGGTAGAGTTGTTAAGGCACAGTGGGGAGGTGTCAACCCCAGGACTCTCCCAGGGTCCCCCGCCAAGGACTCCCCCAGGACCCCCGAGCCTGCTCTCCTAAGCGTTCAGCTCTCCCACCTCTAGATCCGGGCAAAAATCAGGGAACGTGTTTCAAACGAGACTTTGGCTCCTTTGAAGAGGACACCACAGATGGGCAGCATTTGGAATGAGCGCCCCGGAACCTGGGCCCTGGGTGGCTCCAGTTGGAACGCAGGCCCACAGGCTTGCTTCTAACCGAGAAACTACAGCGGAAGCGGCGGCATGTGACTTCCAAGACCAGTGGCCTCTCCCGGGGCCCGGGCCTTGAGTCCTCGCCTGGACTGCCATTCCCAGGGGTGACACCACATGCGGAGGGACAGGGGTCGGTTGCATGCGACAGCCACACGCGTGTGCTTGAAGTGGCCTCCATGTGCAGAGTGTCCGCCTGTCGATGCCCCTGAGGACCTGGTCACAGCTTGGCTGCAGCCTCAGGCTCCCAGACCAAGTCTGCTTGGATTCCTGATCCACAGAAATGGGGACAGAATCAACAGGTACTGACCCAAGCCGCTAAATTCCAGGATAATCTGTCTCCCAGCTCTAACGCGGCCACTGCCCGGGCGCTGGGCGGTACCAGTGCAAGCGAGACCGTGCATGAGATAAACCACAGACAACCAGCCCGGGGGCCAGGAGTGTGACCCTGACCTTTCCACCCAAACACGGATGTCAGTCAGGCCACCCACCTACCTCAGCTTCCTGTGGCTCTTCTTACCCTCCGTTCTCCTTTTCTTCACTACATTCCTGGGACTAGGAATGCTAACGCCTAACTCTTAAGGCTTGTGAAATCATGTTTGACTCGTCACACGGCAAACTCTTTCCTTCCCTAAGGTTGCCCGTTATGTTGTGTGTTCCTCTTCACGAAGCACATTTGTAGCCTTAAGCATGTCTTTTCTAGGCATCACCTCCCTAATCCCTTGCAAAAACCCATCTTGTACAATTTCATGTCCTGGTGCCTCTTGCTTGCCATATGGTTGGAGTTTAACACAGTTCGAAGGAGTGAATGGCTAGCTGTGTTTCGCAATCAGCGACGGGGTGGCGGGAAGATCACTTGACTGCTTGCAGGCTGCTTGCAGGTGGGAGTCTGAGCCTTCACACCAGCCATGTCCTTCTAGAACGTTCCTCCCGCTGACCTCGCAACGCAACCCCTATCTGCCCCATCACCACCATGATTTTCTCTTCCCTCTTTAACATTCACCTGAAGGATCTCTCTGCTTACCTCTACTACCCGTTATGGGGGAGTCCCAAGGTGTCCCCCCCGAAGGTTCTTTGCGTTTTAGGCTTGGTTGCTGATGGGCTTTTGGAAATGGATCGGTCCATGAGGACTTGGGCTTCCTCAGCCCATTAACCTGCTGCTGAGTTAAAGTTTGACGGCATCAGTGGGAGGCGGTGAAGACTTCGGGGATGGAGACGAGCGGAAGGGAGTAGCTGACAGAGGTGTGCCCTGGGCACTCGGTCCTGTCCTCGCCCTGCTCCCCTCTAGCTCTCTCTGCTTCCTGGCTGCCGCGGGTGACCAGCTGTGCTCCACCAGGCCTTCGGCCAGGAGCTCCGCCTCGCCTAGGCCCACAGCAACGGGAAGGACATGGCCTCGGCCTCAAGGCCCTAACACCAGGGGCCAAAACAAACCTTTCCGCCTTTGCGTTGAGATCAGCTAATTTGTCACAGTGACAGAAAGCTGACCGACACGGCCCCTGCTGCCAACACGCCTGCCAGCCCCGGCTTGCTGTCCCTGCACCCATCCTCTCCTTTCACTCCCTCGGCCTCCCACGGATGTGACACCCGCCACACTGCGCCGCCTCAGTTGGTCCTGGGCCGTCGTGTCTGCTCGACCCTAAGCCTCGAAGGTCAGCCTCGCCACCCATGCCCACGAGTCCTGTCATCAGGGCACCCAAACCATTTGAAACTGTGGCTCGGGTCAGAAAAAGAAAATCGTACATTCTGGAAGATCACGTCCACACCGTCTGTCTGTGCATTCCAGACATGCGGACCTGCATGTCCCCAGGCCGCCCCAGCTCCGGAGCACAGCACAACGGATGTGGTTCCGTCTCACCCTTGTTACAGTCCTTATAGGAGAATCCTAAGTGGGACAGTGTGACAGTTCCTGGACGGGTACTGTGCAAAGCTGTCCGCCACGCTCCTTCCTCTCTCCTTCACATTCCCCACTCTGTTTCAACCTCAGATTCCCAGTGCTGTCCCCAGGCGACCCCAGGCCTCTGCCGAGAAATCCCCCCACCGGCTCCTCCCCACGAGCTGTGGACAGTCGCGAGCCTTGAGGTTTTACAGGGCGACCGAGCAAATAACCTGGCTGAGCGGGGAGACAGGGAGCTCCCGGCTGGCTCTTGTTTTGATGCAGATCTTCTCGAAGGCCAGGGCCTCCCTCAAAGCCCAGCGTAAAAAGGCATCAAGGAACAGGGGAGTCCCCCGAAGCCCCCACCTTGCGGCGGAAGGAACAGCCCTGGAACTGTAGGTCATCCTGACTGAGGGCCTCGGCTCTACCCCTCTCTGAGCTTCCAACCTTGGACAACCTGACCTGTGCCCGCGTGACTGATTCATCCGCATGGGGAAATGGCTTTGGGACTTAGGGACGCTGGGAAGGCTGCATGGGTTCAGATAGGTAAAGGCCTCAGGAAGTGCTCAGCAAACAGCAAGCAATCACTGATGACCTGTGGGCCAGCCATGCCCATCTTTCCCGGGACCAGGGAATCCGAAGGGAGGGGCTGGCACTTACGGATCTGGTTGTTGAGCTTGAAGGCGATGTCCAGCTGCAGGATGAAGAGCATGAACTGGAACCAGGGGCTCATCTCCATGTTGGGGAGGGGGATGTGCACGGAGAACACGATGTCATTGGCTTCGATCTCCCTCGGGATGGCTTCCTCGATGTCTCGGATCTTGTCGCAGTGGTTGGGTCCCCACGGCATTAGCCATTTCGCTTTGTGGTGGTTCTTGCGGACGTCCACGCATTTCACGGACATGTAAGACACTGCGGTCGTGGGCCCTGGAGCTGAAGAAAAGAAAAGGGTTTTCTGTTGTTAAGCGTCTGTCTGCGGGGTTGTTCCTGGTTAACGTTCTCGCCACGCGTGTCTTCTCCCTGGTTTGTGCCCTGCCTTCCACAGCTGGGGGCCACGAAGAAGCCTTGAGTCCTTTAGTGACCTCCAGAGGGTCATAAAGCTATTCCCAACCCCGGCCCCCGTGGGATCCCAGCACACATCTGCGAACAGCCCGTTCAGTCACCCCATCACTCCCAAACAACGCCCCAGAGGTTGGGGGCTGTGATCCAGGGCCCCGGGTCCCACCCGCCCGACAGCAGGGCCTCAGGGCTTCCTAGAGCAAGTGCCTGAAGTCCCAAGGCCCGGTCAACGTTAACTGGTCAGCTCTGCACTAGCTGCAGGCTTCTTATCTGAGAAACAAGATAGCTCACTTCGAAGATTCCTCCCAGCTCTCAAATTCTTCCACACCGCGCTTGCGGTCTGCACCTCAGGACAGAAGGTAGGAACTCCAACCATGACTGTACTAAAATAGGATGCATGCATGGCGGGGAGTCAAACTGGAAATATGTATTATTTAAACTTTACTTCGGGATCATCAAATGGTTACATCATTATAATACAAAATTTGCAAAATATAGACGTTTTAAGTTTCAAACACAAACCCCACTAGAGGGAAGTAACCACTGCCAGAAAAATACCCAAGTACTATCTGTCTTTTCGGGTATATAATGATACAAAATGTGACCCACTAATTAAGTCATATGTACAAATATTAGCATGTTTTTACCAAACAGGATCAAATACATGGCTTCATAGCCAGGTCTTCTGACTCTCTTATTGAAACAGGGTAGCAAGCGAGGTCCTGCGGGCGACCTCACGGGTGCTAAGTCCTGGCTCTCCTATTTCTAGCTGTGCTACTGCAAATCCACGCTGGGAAAGTTTCAGGTGTGTTACTGAGCCCGTCTGTGCATTGGCTTCGCCATTTCTGAATGGACACTAATGATAACATCGCCTGTTTCTACCAGTCTCTGTAGACATTAGAGTAACAGGAAAAGCACTCAGATCAGCCCTTCAGCACACAGAAACTGTAAGATTAGCGTTAGCTATTATAAATCTTTTTCATATAATTAAGAATTTTCAATCAGTGGCTGCAAAAGTCAATCACATAAGATACCAAAATCATTCATCAGTTTGTAAAAGTGATCTATAAATAGCTGTCATCCTAATTTATTTATTTTTATTTTTTGCTAGTAATTATTCTGAACTTTTCTATCTGGTATCTACTTTGTTTATGGCATATTTTAATATAGAGAAGTTCTAAAATCCCTCTTTTCCTTTATGTTTTTTACTAAAGCTTTTGTGCTTCTTAATCTCCAGAGTCAATGAATAGCCATCTATACCGACTCCTAGTTTACTTTTTAAGCATTTAAATAGTTGATTGATCTGGAATTCGCTTTGATGTAAGGTAGGATGTGAAGTTATTGAGTCATGAGCTGGTCCAATACAGTTTAGAATCCTGTGACATACTGGTTGATATCAATACCTAATGGAGTAAGTCTCCTCTACCAGTCAACTGTAAATATATATCTTTTTGCTGAAATTTTTATTGCGATCACATTAAATCTATAAATGAATGTGGACAAAATCAGCACTCTCTCCCAGCATTTCGTTTTCCTGTCTGAATAGGACTTGGTTGTCCATCATGTGGAATTTCTTTTTTGGATTTCTTTGAAAACCTTCCCAGTTTTCTTCATGTGAGTTCTGATAGCATGGCATGACTTTAAAATATACCTACAAAACTTTCTTTGAAAGTTAATAATGGAAAGAAAACACAGTAAATCATGGTTTACAGCATATGTGGTTTACATTTGTTGAATTCTGTGCATGTGACCCCTGGCACGCTATGCTAGACATTTTCTTAGCAGAAATCCCTTTCCTTAATGGAAATCAGACAGCAACTAGAAGAAATCTAGAAAGCAAGAGGCAACCGTGTAGGGGGCAAAGTGTGTATCATTAATATTTTGTCCTACTTTTAATGCTCAAATCCACAGTTTTAATCCCTGTTACTTCTAATGTGAAATCCACAGTTTTATATCTCTTAAGTATTGAGCCTAATGGTAAATTTTGAGTAGTAAAATGTTACATGTGCAAAAAAAGTTGAGCTAACGATAATCAACACTTACAAGGAAATTCACACCACTAAACTATAGCTGAGGCATCCTTTGCTATGTCAGTGTGCTGTCTACCATAATGAGGGTCACAGCTAGCCCAAGCTAGAGAAGTTTTACTTTAAAATGCACAAATTGAAGTTGGGCGTGGTGGCTCACGCCTGTGATCCCAGCACTTGGGAGGCTGAGACAGGAGGATCGCTGTGAGTTGGAGGTCAGCCTGGGGCATGTGGCGAGTTCAAGGCCAGTTACAAAGAGAGACTCTGCTTTCAAAAACAACAAAACAAAACAAAACAAAACCAAAAAAAACTTCAAAACTGTACCACAAAGATCTATTTTATGCCTGATTCATCTGAAATCAGCCACCTGGTTTACCATTAGTCATACGAGTCCAGCAAACTTTGGTTACCCTGACTCAGCTACATGGTCCCTGACAGAATGACCAAGTGGCACTTTTCACTGGACCCTTTCTCATGTGGCTGGAGGAATAAACAGCAAGACCGAAGTCATGAATTCTATTTTTGGCTAACACATTCAAGCTGACTATTTGTGGCGGAAAGTAGTTACTACATTTTAAAACTTCTCCCAAAATGGACCTAACTTTCTTATTTTTTATTTTTTTCCTGATTGAAAAACAAGACTCTGACTCCTCAGACCAAAATGAAAACTAACGGGAACCAGCCGAGCCCCCCTGCTGGGCTCCCAACCCCACCCCCACCACACGGACGCTGACTGGTGGTCGCCCTCCAGGACAGCAGGCCACACCGCCTTCCACCCACCTAGGGTTTTGTCCATAAAGAAAAAAATCCCAGAACACTAATATGAGAGTTTGGTGGTGAGCTTGGAGATGGCCTGACATGCATTTCAAGCTTTCCTATAAGAATGACATATTTTCTTCAATGGACTAAGTTAGTTCTCTAGTTGCAAAAACTATTTTTGCCTGACTTAAATACCTGCAGATGATTCAACATTTTCCTAGCCATGCTCAAAAGGAAGAAAAATGCTTATATTGTCTGAGAAAGCACACTGACAATCCTGAGACTCAAACAGGGACAGTTAACATTCGCCCAATAAAGTTTTATAACCCAGCTTCCCGCAGCAGCTTGAAGTCAATTCTCAGCAGTTTGTTTAAGGAGAAAACATATGAAGCAAACAAAAAAGCAAAGTTTATAGCTCATAGCCACTGGCCTGGCATGGAAGGTATTGTCATTCATTAGTTGTGGCCCAAATTGTGTATCATAAAACAGGGTCTGGAATCAAAAGAGATTTGATTTCTCTTTAAATTTTTTAAAAGTAGTTTTATTGTTAAAAAAAGAAAAAGAAAGAAAGAAAGAAAAAAGAGCCGGATGAATGCAGGAAGTTGACCTTTGAACAAGATTCAATCAACTACCAGACAGGTCTGGTAAGGGAGGCCTTCTTAGTCACTAACCCGAGTGGCTCTGGGAATTAACAGAGCTTGTGTATTTAAGAAGGGGCCCGATTCGGGTCAGCAAACCCAGCCCTGTTTGCTCAGGTGAAAGCTAAAAATAACCGCTCCCCAGAATGCCGGGGTAGTAACGCAATATCACCAGCTGCCCTGGCACACGTTATAAATGTCCCCTCCGCCCGTCATGGGCAGAAAACAAGAAGTCCAAAAGCTACTGCTACATCAGTGCCATTTAACAGATCATTTCGGTCACAAATGAGTTGGTCCACTGCTGTCAATTGGTCACATTGCACTGTGGTAGGCAAAGACAGCCCCGAAAATAGGCACAGAAGCCAGAAAACCAGGAGCAAAGCCACCCATCCTGAGCTCAGTCCCCACTCCTAGGTCAAATGAAGGCTGCTTTTCCCTTTCTTTCTCAGTGTTTCAGTGCAATATTTTTGGCTTCCACTTCTCCACTCCATTGAAATGGGGAAATGTGACACTTTATTGCCTTTAAAGTGATAGGAAGTAAAGGGAGGCTGCTAACAAATTCAAGGTCCTTGAGGAATGCACCGCACAGCTCGATGCCTCTTTGAAAAGCCGAGGGTCCCTCACACACATCGCGACCTTCACTGTCCTGGGTACCTACTGTGTGCTGGACGCTGTTAGACGCTGGGAGGCAACTGAGGGACCTTGCCCGTGCGAAAAGGCTGGAATCTTGATAGTTATTTATAGTAAAAACTACAGGAAAATCAGTAATAACTGAGGTGACTGCTACAGTTACCCTAACGTTACCCGAGAAAGGGGAACAGTTGGCTATTTAGGATGTGGGAGAAATGCACACACTGGAATGAGACAGACATTCTAGCCGCCAGTGCAAGGTGACAATAAGGACGTCAGTGAACAGTGACGAACCCACCCTTCCGAGGGAAGAATACGCTCCAGCTCCAGCTGGTTTCCTGCTCGCTCATCCCGATTACCACCCAGCCAGCTGCTGCTAGTGCCCGTGCTCAAGGCTGAGTCGACGCCAAATCACGAGCCCTACCCCCTTCAGAACGTGTGATTAAAAAATTGGGCAGAGAGAGAGACAAGACTCGGTTAACACAAAACTAAGACAGCACGCTGATGGGACCCAGGGCCTCCATGCGGGCCCGCATGCGCTGTTTCTTTGCTTTCCTGCAAGCCACAAAGATTCCTTTAGCAGCAGCTCCCCGGAGTGGTGCAGGGGCTGGGCTCTGTGCTAAGTGAAGACGGGGACACAGGACCGTCCCAGGCCCGCAGTGGTGTGGAGTGTGGCTCGGGCAGCTGGGGAGCAGGCAGGGCGTCCCCGCCCGACTGGACCTGGCTCCAGTGGGGGCTCACACGCCGCTGCTGTCATCAGAAGACCTGGCTGGGGTGGCTGCTGGCAGGACTCAGCCTGGAAGGACGGCACGCGTAGGGCGAGAGGGGGACGGGGACAGAAGGACAGAAGGACAGAAGGTGTGCACGGGAACCCCACTTTCCGCAGATGGCTGTATCTGAGAGCAGCACAGCCACAGGCCAGCGGGCGTGGGGCAAGAACAGGGGTCCGGGAGGGAACGGGGCGGGCTGCCTCTCTTCCTGCAGCCAGGCCCCGAAGCGCCTTTGAAGTCTCAGTCATCGCATAATAACAGCCTTCCCCTAAATTAGAGGAAGAATGTCTGTCTCACAAAGGAGATGAAATCTGAAGGTGAGCTCGCTTTGGGCTACACTGGTAAGGAATGCGGAGGGCAGGCGGTCGGCCAGGGTAATTCATTTTATGAGCATTGATGATCAGAACCTTGTGATGTGTAAAAAGTCACGAGTCCGGAAGGGTCAAGGAATTCAGAAATATCTTAGAGAACTTTATTCCTACAGTAGCATCTGGCTAACAACAGAGGCTGCAAAACAGCAACACACACTGTCTGAAAACTATGAAAACTGCTACCAGATCTTTCTCTCCCACTGACCCTAGAGGGAGGTGGATTTAATTCTTGAACTTAGTCTCCGTTAAAAATCTACTACCACTCTACCTGCACCTATAAAAACATGCCTGTTTGAGTTATTATTTATGTTTTATAATTTCATTTCATTTATATTCTGCCTTGCTCTATAAAAAATTCTGGGGGGACCAGAAGTGTCAGACTTTAACAACACTGGATGGTTGTTCCAGCAGACAGCTGGGAAATCAATGGTTCTAATCACATCTATCAGTCTTTTTACCAATGAAATTAACAAAAAGCCACTCAATGGGACAGTCATGCATGCACCACCCATGGCTCAGGCTGCCCGACAGTGAGATGTCTGATCTCACTGGGAATTAAAGAAATAATAACTGGGGCTGATTTAAAAGAGAGGGATTCATGATGGGCACTAGAGGTGTTCATCCTATATCTGGATTTTAATTGTGGCTGATTCAAAAGAATAGAATTCATGAGGGCCCTAAGCATTACTTGGCCTATATCTGCATTTTTTAGTAAAGAATAATGTAAGCTCCCAGAATTATCACCTAACTATGAAGCTATCCAATATCCATTTCACTTAGAATGTACAGAAGATTTCCATTGTCTGGCTATAAACAGTATTTATAAGAAGTTAACAAGAACAACAAGAACAAGAAGAAGAACAACAACAAAATAACCAATATATACCCAAATTGGTTCTAAGACCTTGTCCATCCAGACATCTCTCTTGCTTTAATGAAAAGCACTGGGCATTCAGATCCTTGGAGAATTCCAGAGGTTGGTTAGAATGCTGATGGGCATCCTGGTGGCCAAAGTGGAGAAGGCGGTTGGAAGGAATACAGGAGACTTCTATGTTATCTACACAGCTACAATTTTTATCCAAATGTCCCTCTTAACCTAAGAGAATCTTCAGCTAAATTTAGAAATCAGCTTTTAAACGTGTTCTATTGAGTCCCTTTAGACATTCTTTCTTTTCTCAAGCTCAAAAGCCTTAATCCTGGTTAAAAGGGAGCGCGGAGAATAGAAGGCATGGTTTGAGGAGCCAGATCACATTTTCTGGTTGAGTTGTGAAGTTTTAGACAACTAAAGGTTGCTTGAACCGGTCCCTATGGGCTGCCTATCCCAGACCAGCCCCGAAAGGATTCCCTCATACCCTCCAGGGCACATGCATCTGAGTTTCAGAATGTCTCACTACAACGACAGCTTCAAAAATTTCAAACTAAAGAGAGTGCAAATACTTGTGTTAAACTACTGAGTACTTAGGAATTAACTGGCACAGTCTGTTAATTTCTTGCCTGAAATCGCTCTGGAGTTAATAATGATCGAGGTATATAATATGTTCTGCCTCTGTTGCTTACTTTACAGTGAAATTCTCCTGCATGTCAACCACACCGGTTAAATCTTACTAGATTACTAAGAAAAATATTAATTCGCAGTTTAATCTCAGGTACTGGAGAACTGAAACCGTCTGCGAGCCTAGACCTGGAGGAGCAACTTTTGGAATTATCGTGGCTCTGCCATTGTGTGTGAGCTGGGGCACAGAGCGTGAAATGCAGTGATTTTCGGTAACTACTTAGTTATGCTAACATCTATTCCAGGAAAAGCTAAAAAATTTTAACAGAGCAGAACACTCCTTTACATTAAACTACCGCTGCCCAAACACACACGCATGCACATGTAACCCTGTGACGGAATGGAACGCAGGGTAATTCTTACTGTGCATATAGAAGTCAATAATGTATTTAAAAATAAATCCCTATGACATAAACACGTGAATAAATGGCAAGTGTTTTGACAGCATGGTAGCAAACACTGGTGCAATTCTTTCTGACTCAAGAAAATATTAAAAAATATTGTACGTTTACACTGTAGGCGAGGATTTTAAATGGTTGTCCCCTGGCCTCTGTGGTGTGGTACCGAAGAGGTCGCAGCTCTGAGGCGTAGGAGAATCCCTCCGGGCTTTTCAGAATCGCCCCAGCCATCGGCGGTCAGGGCCCCCTTGGCTTTCGTTGCTGGCCTGGCTGGCACCCTGTGCGATGGAGGAGCACTGGGAATAAAAGGAAAAAACTCAGAGGGCTTCGGAACACAAAGCCAAACCCGGCCACCGTATTTGAAAGTCCGGGGCAAACATGAAATCGTTTTAGACTCCACGAGTGCCAGCTCTGTTTCTGCTTTTGCAGAAATAAAAACAAAATGCACATCTCGGGTCCCTCCAGAGGTCTGGCACAGGAAACCGGCCCGCTGCAAGACGCCTCACTGAGTGCAGCACCGGCCCGAATGTGAACTTAAAGATGGGGACGCCAGGCCTTCGCCTTTGCCGGCCCAAAGTGCAGAGATCCTAAGCAAGGACGCGTGACGGCACACCGTCACACTGTCCCCGCAGACGTCCGCAGTGATGTTTCTCCATCGCCCTAGGTATAATCAAAACTGCAAAAATGAAACATGCAGGAAGAGAACACAAAAAAACAGCCTCCATAGAAAACCCCAGCAGCTCTCTGTGGCCAACATCGCCCCGGCCTGGCCCGGCAGACCCAGCCAGCCAGGCTGCAGCGTGGACTTCGGGCCAGCAACACAGAATCCGCCGCCTTCCGGCCAAAAGGTGACAGGGGGCGGCGGGCCGCAGGCAGCACCGCCTGTGGAAAGCGGATTCGGGCGCCTGACTCCCTGGGGGGCCTCGGCTCCTACTCCCAGGGCAGGCGGTGTGGGAACCTCGCAGTCCCCTGGGGGTGACAGAGACGGACAGCCAGCTGTGCTTCTTGGACAAGCAAACCGCCCGGGGGCACATGTTTTGTACTGGAATTCGAGGGTCAGGAAACCCCCAAATGAAATCTAGGAGAAACAGCTGCTTCGATCAGAAGTAAAATTCCCAGCCTTCACGCCTTATCGTTTGTTCTCAGGCATCTGCTGTTTACCAGCGAGGACTCCTCTGTGTTTATCAGCACCACCCGTGTCAACACAGACGTGTGACAGTGGAGATGGCCACCCGCACGGCGCACGGGTCCTCCTGGTACACAAGGGCTCGGCACCGCCCGCACCGCACGGCGGGAAGCAGCTGGGTTTTGTCTCACAAGAGAAGGGCAGAGCTGGCGCCGGCACCTGGGCAGGACCACACCCCAGTGCTCCTCCCGACATGCGCTGCCTCTCAAGTTCTCATTCATTAGTTAGCTGGCCAGCTCTCACTAGTTAGTAGAAAGTTAGAAGACCTTCCGGCCTGCCTTCTTTCCTTCCTTCCTTCCTTCCTTCTTTCCTTCCTTCCTTCCTTCCTCCCTTCCTTCCCTCTGCTGTACAGAGGGTAGAACCCATTGAGTTATAGCCCTAGCCCTTTTTAAATATTTAGACAATGTCTCACTAAGTCGCTAAGTTGCCCAGGCTGGCCCCTCGTTGGGACCCTCCTGCCTCACCCTCCCCATGTTGGGACTACATGTGTGCACCACCATGCCTGGCCTAGGAGCTCTTCCAGGGACCTGAAGGTAATGCTGAGGGCAGAGAGATGGAGTAAGAAGACTGCGTGCGTTCCCAAGGCAAGGTCCATGGTTCGGGGAGATGCTCGCGTGGTCAAGGTACTGAACCCATGGGGGACAGTGGATTCCCTCCCGTGATCTCCGGGCTCGTGGTCGTGACCCCACCTAGGCCTCAGTCCAGGCTCTGGGTGCTGGAATTCCGTGTCAGGACCACAGAGCTGCACGCGAGTCCCCTCACAGAGCTTGTGGACACAGTGTGGGGTGGACCGAGGAGGGAGAGCCAGGCTGACCCCCAGCAGCCCACGGGAAGGTCTACTGACCCCTCGGGGAGCCAACCACGGCACCGTGGGACCTGTCCGTGGGAACAGCCAGGAGGTCGCCGCGCAGGTAGCAGCGGGAACCCGGACTGAACGGAGCGGAAGCTCCTCCCCGGTGCTGCAGGACCCCCGGGCCGCCTCTCCACGCACGGGCGTGCTGGCAAACGGGCAACTTCGGGCCCAGAAAATAGCTGTGCACAGGCTGCTGGTGATTCTTTCCCCCAGTTTCTGGCCAGTTTCAGAGGGGGCTGGATATGAACAAGCAAAGGCACAAATTCCAGCCTCCGAGGGGTCAAAGATTAGCTGTGGACTGAGTAGGCAGAAGCTGCAGGTAAGCAAGGCCGGCAGTGCCCGCCTGCCCCTACGTCCACAGATGCCAAGGAAGTGATGTCCCTGCCCCGGCCACTCGCACGAGACCGGCCCCCGACGGCAGTCCCTAGGAGGGGCGCAGAGCTAAATGTTCGGTTCACTTCCGGTTTTAATACTCACGTTCTTAGGACTTGTTCTTTAAAAAGACTGAAATAACAAAGTTAAATAGAATCCCTAGGCCACTGTGACAGATTGTAGCAAATATGCCAGGCTGTGAGGCCGCCTCTGCGGTCCCGTTCCTCATCAGGGCACCTTGGTTCCTTGGCTACTGGTGTCATCTGCTGTGCTTTCATGACAGCATTCAACTTTACTCATAAACGTAGCTCTGAGTCCTGCAAAGTTATCACCTCCCAAAGCAGGGCGGCATCCTCTCTCTCCTGGTGGCAGTTAACAGGAAGGCTCAAACATGCAGATCCTTCAAACTTGACGTATCCATGACCTATGGTCTATAGGAGCTGGGTGTAGTGATGACCCCTGTCATCCCAGCACTCTGGGAGGCTGAGGCAGGAGGATTCTAAGTTCAATCCCATCCTAAGCAACTTAGCAATGTAGCAAGAGCCTGTCTCAAAAAATTCAAGGGGCCGAGGATGTAGCTCAGCAAGAGGGCCCTGGGTTCAAACCCTGGTTATCCGCACAGTGTTACCCAGGGATGTTACAACATGACCAGCAAAACCCAGAGTGCTTAGGCATCATTACAAAAACCCCCTGGAGGGTGAGGTGGGCGGCCTGCCCGCATGGACGCCCGTTCAGTGCCAACTGGGAGACCTCAGGAGGAGACCCTTCCTCCCGCCCGTGTCACGGGGTGCACATCAGCCCCAGCCAGACCCACTTCCTCCGCGAACTTTGGTCATTTTCGCAGCTCTGTGCTATCCATACGGAAAAGGACGCTGAATTCTGAGGACCAAGATGAAGGTGTCCTAAACTACCCGCCATTGCACACAAAGAAAAGCCATTTATAGGTCAAAAGAAAGAAGACACACTCTGCGAGGCCGAGACGGGAGGACTGGAGAATTCAACGCCAGCCTCAGCTACTCGATGAGACCCTGGCTCAAAAGAATTTCTTTTTTTGTTTTTTTAAAAAGGGACATAGCTCATGGCAAAGGCCCTAGGTTCAATTTCCAGCACCATAAGAAGAGGGGAGGAGGGGATGAAATTTTTTTTAAAGTTTATTTGTTTTTTTTTTTTTTTTTTTCTTTGAGACAGAATCTCACTATGTAGTGCAGGCTGACCTTGAACTCACTACGTAGCCCAGGCTGGCCTCAAACTCACAGTGATCCTCCTGCCTCAGCTTCATAAGTGCTGGGGTTACAAGCACACGCCATCAAACCTGGCTGAAAAAAATGGCGATTTTTGTAAAACTGTTCCCAAAGGGTTTCTAGGCAACGCTGATACTGTGAGAGTACATTTAGGTAACCACTCTGGGACACGATCCCTGGAGAATGAGGCTGTCAGAGCCAGGACTTAGCTGTTCACCTTATCCCCACGCTGTCCGGGGAGTTGTAAGGATTGCACGGATGGAAAGCAAACGGGAAACAAAGTAAGAAAACGATCCCGTCTCAGCCTTCAATACGTGCGGAGCCTGCGTGAGTGAAGAGTTTAAGCTGGGGCTGTATTCTTAAACACGCACATAGAGCATACGCAGGCCACTTCATTAACACCGTACAAACAAATGCGACCCGGGACAAACGCAAACACCCCCGCCTCCTCAAAAGGTTCGGACAGAAGGACAGGCGTGCTGCTGGCCCGTAGATCCCACTCGGTCCTCCCCACCCGGGGTTGCTCAGGACATTGCCAGCGTGACAGAGCCGCAAAGCAGGGCCAGGCTGCAGGAGCCGCAGGGCTGGGAAGAGACCAGTCTCCGGGCGATGCCAGCTTCCGCGGGCCACCGTCCCGTCCTCCCCCGGGGCAGGAGGGAGGAGCCGCCTAGGAGGAACACTTTGCAAGTCCAGCTGCTTCTGTGGGACGGAAACCAGAGGGAGAGAGGGACACACGGCACGGGTGTCCGCGAATTTTCCGCACAGGCAGCAGAGAGCGGTGACGTCATCCCCGGGAGGGATGAGAGGGGGCCGACTAACAGATCCGTGGCATCGCACGGGGACTCCGTAGACACCGGAGGTGGTGTACAGCTCGTCTGAGAAAGATCAGGATGGGGACCAGGGTGCAGTGGCTACAGACGAAGATCAAACACACGGGTGACTAAGAGCGGGAAGAGGAGTTAGGGTGCTTCTGGATAATCCTCACGTTGCACATTGTAAGGAAAGAAACCGGCGACTGAAAACTTCAGCCTGGTCCAAAGTCAACCAGACTGAAGACCTGGGTGGGTGGGAAGCGGACATCAGACCCTGGACAGGGACCAGAAGACGACCTTGGGCCTGCTCGGGCGGTGGCACTCTGTGTGCGTGCTTTGTTTATTCGTATGTCAGCTCCGGTCAGACACAGGCCACTATCCCAAACCTCTACAAGTCTGAGGGTGAGACTCTCAGCCCAGTGCGTCAGCCCAGCACTCGGTGTCACTCAGTCTGTTTGTCTCTGTGCCAGGAACCAGAGAATTACACAGCCAACCTTGCTTGGGCTTTCGCTTTCTCCTAACCGTTAGACATTCCCAGCCCGGCACCTCTGCGACTCCGATGGGATGTATGTACTCTGTGTTGAATCGTGAAAGTCATTCTTTGAAAGTGAAACAAAAAATACTCTTCAACGAAGGCCAGGTTGTCTGCCAGGAGCGCTGGTTCCCGAACCTCCCAACCTCGCCCCACCATTGCCCCCTGCTGCATTTTCCCATTGGCTGGAGGGTCAAGCCCGTGTGGCCTGGCTGTGTTTTTTGTTACTGTCTGGGATCTGAGTGTTCTCTGTTTTCCAGCAACCAGGGAGACCGAATAAGGGCTCCAAAAGCAAAGACAGACTTCACCTAGAGGACCTCAGCTGGGGGCCTGGGTGCGGGGCAATCCCTCTAGGGAAGGTGGGGCCCATCCAAGCACAACAAAAACTTCGAGGGCAAAATAACAACCACAAAAATCTGCCTTCCCACTCCCAGCCTATCTCCTTCCATTCGCAGACTGGTTCCACACAAAGACATTCCAATACAATGAAATAATTTGGATCATGTCCAAACTCTATTTTTTAGAATGACAGAAATAAGCTCAACAGGGCTAAGCCTATTGTTCCAAAGAAATGAAAGTCGGGGCCGAGACTGCCCGAGCCAACAGCTGTTGACAAAGGGACACCGATTCATCACATTCATTAGGGTTTTCATTCAAACTGCGGCCTTCCAAAGGTGTTTTAAAATTTACCCGGATTACCTTTACCAAAAAAGAGAAATATCCTCAGAGAAAACGACAATTATAGTACGACAAGGGAATTATTTTCACAGGAATGGTTCTTTAGGGCACCAAAGACTCCCCCCACCCAAAAAAATGAGGAGCATTACAAGTAAAAGCTTGGGCTCAAATCCCAGCTCTGTTCCTTACTGGCAAATTAGTCGGGAAAACTTCCCTGGTCTTACAGAAAGTTGGTTTGCCTTTGGTGAAACTGTACTGCCAGTGTCCACTTCATAGACCAGAATACACCACTGCCTCACAGACGCTGTT
Organism: Dasyprocta punctata; assembly: GCA_004363535.1. Taxonomy (NCBI): domain Eukaryota; kingdom Metazoa; phylum Chordata; class Mammalia; order Rodentia; family Dasyproctidae; genus Dasyprocta; species Dasyprocta punctata. Next base: position 13,077 of record RJWM01022262.1, on the reverse strand, counting down.
TGCAGAGGGAGGACACAGCCCCTGTCCCCGTCCCTCTCCTGTCTCCCCGTCTGAGGGAGGACATGCTTCTCGCCACCCCAGGAACTGAAAGGCGGTCTATGGAACGAGAAACGGGTGCTCTAACTTCTCAGTGACATCTGACCAACAGAGTCTGGGCCCGACCGGCTTTAACTTGACAGTCTCATATCTCTGATTAACATCTAAGCTTTCTTCCATCTAAGACCCTCTGCTTTCCTCTCAATATACGTGGCTCCCATACCCCCATCTCTCTACCTCAGGGTCAATACGGTCTGGAGCCACAGAGCCACTGCAGGGGCGCTGTCTCGGGCAGTGCAGGAGGCGCCTTGGGGTCCCGACGTCTCCCCACCATGTGTGCTTTCTTCTCTTCTCTGTTGAGCCCTCAAAATAAAAATGTTCCCAGAAATTGCAAAATACGCCCTGGGGAGCAAAATCGCTCGCGGCTGAGAACTCCTGCCTCACACGCGTCTAAGTCCCTCTGTGCCCACTTTCCTTTAGACGGGTCAGCCACAAGGATGAAGGCTTCCAAGTGGCCAACGGCCTACCGCGGCTGCGCCTGGCCTCTGCCTGCCTGCCCGCACCCGGATGTCACCTACAAACTACTGATGATCACAGCGGCCGCTGTTCACGCGTGATGGAGGCTGGTGCTGTGTCTGCGGTTCGGATTGATCCGGGTCGATTTTCACTCTTACACAGGAGGAAGTGGCGGACAACACTCTCTCCACTCGGACAGGGCTAAAACGAGGCTCGGAAAAATGAAAACAACTTATTCAAGGTGACGGCTAGTAAGTGGCTGAACTGGGGGTTGAACCGAAATCCATGTGAGCCCGGGTTCTCCTGGCGATAGACCACACCGCTTCTCCTAATGAGGAAAACGGGCGCGGAGACCCAGGAGCAATGCTTCGGCTGTGAGTGCCGCAGCTACGACGCCCAGGTCCGGGTCCGGGCTGCTGGGCTCGGCAAGCAGCTGACCAGCAGTACGGGTGTCTTTGTCCCAAGGACACCACCCAGCTGATTGCTGAACTCTGGATTTTTCTATGGAAACCACGAAAAGGTGTTTTCACCATTGTAGAAACCACAAGCGGTAGTAGCCAGGCAGCAGAGAGAAACTTAACCTTGAGGGGACTCCAGTCACCAGAGAGGGACAGGGAGGATGGTCAGGAGCTGGAACCAGGCAGGGAGGAAATCACTGGAAGAAGATAAAGTCAAAGAAGAGCAATGACAGTCGGCTTCAACCATTTGAAAGGCCGGGCATGGAACAGAAGGGAAGCACGTGGTGCAGATTATCCCAAAGGGGAAATCCAGGATTCGCGAGTGGAAATTACAGCGCGGCCGTGGAAGACAGTTCTCCACTGGACGCTGAGAAGGAAAGTGTATTTGCTGCGGGGTTTCAACTGAATTAAACAAATAAACAGTGATCTAAAGAGGGGCTTGTCGTGAGAACAGGACGGGGCGGGCAGGGAGGGGCCTCCGCCGGGAGACCCCACTGTGGGTGAGATGGGCCGGCAACAAGTCCCAGGCTCTTCCAAAACCAAAATCTCCGTCTCTCTAAAAAGTTAGTAGAATGTGGGTTCCCTGTTGGAATTATTCAAAGGGAAGGTGGGGGTTGGGGGGTCTACCCTGGGAAGATCGCTCTGGCAACACTCACCTCAGGATGGGCGGGGAAACGCCAGTCTCGCCTGGAAAGACGGTGTCACCAGGTAAGGCCGGACACAAGAAACGAAGAAGCAGGGGGAAGAGTTTTCACTGTGCTCTGAATAGATGACCAAAGGAGAGGCAGCAAGGGCTAGCAAGAGACCAAGAATGCCCACTACCTCCCAAATCTTTCCACGCTCATATTTTTTCTAGAAATTACAGTCACGTGTCAACTATTTTGACCTGAAAACTCCATTTTATTTTTGAAAGGAAATACATAACCGTCCAGCTAAGAGACAGCTAGATAATAGTGGATTAGCTCTTTTCTGAACACTAACCTGGCCTTAGATTTAATAACTCATGCTAGGCCCTAGGCCAGCGATTCATTATAAAACATCTCCTCGCTAGATTCAGCAAAGGGATAGGCCAGGGCTGAACTCAAACTTTCCTCTTGGAAATCCAATTTGTAGAAGCTGTCCTGAAAAAAATAAAACTCTTACAAAGTCAAGCCACTTAGAAAATATACAACCTTCCATGTCAAAGAGCGGTGCTGAAAGAATAACAGGTTTGCCCCAAATCAAAAGCAGCAAAAATCTATCCTGATTTGTTTTTCCATATTAAATCTGAATAAGACTTAAGAGAAAATTTCCTATCTCTTCATCTCCAGAGAGCCCAAAGCATTTATAGTCTCATTATTTTCCATAATACCCATTAAGTGGGCATCAAAGATCATTATCCTCCTTTGATTTCTAAGAAAGAGCAACCGAGAGATTAAAACAAGTTGCCCAAGGTCACTCGGTGAGTTGAGGTGTTTGGTTTTCCATTTAGCCCTTGTAGTAAGGCCTTAGCACAAAGGGACTGAATGTGGTTGAGTTGACCGAAAGTCCCAAATCTTAAGGGTCTCTTTGCTATTTCTCACCACTGATAAAATTTTCATCATCTAAGCATAAACTGCCCGCCACAGACAGCCAGGTCAGTGCCAGGCCTGCGAGAAGCCTCACATTCTACCTGACTTGGCTTCAGATTCACTGTTAACGGATTCCTTTATCGGGGGGGAGTTGATTCTGTCTGGCCGCCTCTGGGAAAAATTTTACCCCTCGATTAGCTATTGCACAGTTGGTTTAACTCAGACGAGACAGTAGACAAAATAGTAGTGGTTTTAAAAAGTGTCTCCTCCAGTCTGGTGACAAAGAAGGCATGATTAACGAAGTTCCCTTTGTCTCCCAGCTCCATTCTGAGAGAGAGAGAAAGAGCTCTGCTCCCCTCTTTTTTTTTTTTTTTGATTTCTGAGTCTTTTCCTACTTGTCCTTCACCCACACAATCTGTTCACAGCCCAACAAGACAATCCAGCCAGTCTGTGGAGAGTTCCTAAAACACTGATGTGAAAGCAGCCAGGACGCGGGAGACCTCCTCTCCACAAAGGACGACGGGACATTCGGCAGAAGAGTTCACAAAGGGCAATAAAGACAGAGGTCCCGGGCTGAATGGATTTGCCCGCAATGGCCGACACAAGGCCAGTCTGTCCTGGGACTTGTGGGCCTGCTGGTCAATTTCCAGTCACCTCCAGGTTTAGGCCCCTGAACTCCACTGCCTTTTTTTTTGTTGTTGTTGTTGTTTTTTTAAAGAAAATCAACAAGTTAACCAAGTCCACCCCAGTGCTTTAAGGATCCTTCAGTTTCTCTAGAACTTTAAACTAAAAGACAGTGAGTTACACAAAGACTCCAGCTTCCACACAACCAACTCAGGAAGTGGGGACCATGCCTGTAAGACACTTAGCACACCAAGTACTCTGAGACTATCTATCACCTAATACTCCGATCCTGGTCTGTGTTGCTGTATTTCTATTTGTACCCGCGTCCTGACTCTGCTTGCCTTAGCTGTGCATGGTACGTTATGCAGGTGGACGCTCCACATGCCTGACCCTCACTGCGGTCACAGAGAGGAAAGGCAAGCTCTGGGCTCAGAGCAGACGAGGGGCAGATTCTCTGATCCATGGCTCAGTAATTTCACATCCAGTGCTTTCGTCTCACAGCACCACAGACGAGCAGACTCCCAAGCCTTGAAGAGCTTGTTGATCGCCAGAAGTTGGCAGAGTAGTGAGCTGTACCTTAAGCTTCACCCAAAATAAGCTTCTCATCTGTAGGTCATGAAAGACACTGAGGATACACTTTGGAGCTCTTAACGAAGAAGAAAAGAAACGAGTATAAAAGCAGAACTTTGACATGCCTCTGGCTTTCCATGCCACCTGAAAGCAGCACAGGTCCACTTACCAAATACAGTACAGGCGGGAAGGACTGGAGGACGACATCTACAGAGGGAAGTGGGCCTGCGAGAGACTTCTTCGTGCTCCTTGCTTGTGGCTTTTCCTATTAACTTATTATTCTAAGAACAGCTTGGATGAGGGGGAATTTTGTCATAGATTATGTGTGGTGAGTTGTGCTTCAAATGATCACCCCATACTTTAATAAAGGCCCATGCCAAGTCCTAATTATTAAAAAATGTCTTTTTATCTAATTTAAAATATGCCTAGAACTCTTAGTCCATTGCACTTAAATCTTAACAACAATGGTCTTCTTTTATTAATTTTGTCTTTCTAACCCAATGTCAGCTGCCTGCACTGCTGGAGTCCATGGCGAGCTGGGTTCAGGACCTGCAGTGACATGTGTGGGCCTACGTCACAGCCTCCTAGATGTCCTAAAGAAACCTCCAGAGAGTCATTGTGGCCTGGAGTGAAATTTTCCACCCCTCTCCAGAGCCACTGCTCTGCCCGGGCAGTCATTAAAGCGTCTCTTCCGCCTCCAAGAATCTCGCTTCAGCTGCTGGGATGTCACCTTGCCATCCGTGTCACACAGCTCTCCAGCCCAGCAGAAACATATGTGCAGTGAGCTTACTTCAAAGCCGGCAGCCTGGCCAAGATCCAGGAATTGTCACGAATGCCCCAGCAGGTGCCTGGTGAGCAGTAGTGGGCCCTGAACACACAGGTGTGCGTGTGCACACACACACAGGTACACACACACACACAGGTACACACACAGGCACACAGGCACGCACACATCTCACCTCAGGAACTGCTCTAATTACAGGAGCTCTGCCGAACACAGGCTGGCTCATCCCCAATTTTATTTTTAACTGTTGCAGAAGACCAGTGCTATCCACACACCGTGATATAGCAGTGGCTTCCACCAAAGAAGATACAGGAAGTAAATGAGTCTCTTTGGGTTGCAAGAGACAGAAAATGGCTCAAAGATGCTTAAGCAAAAAATTAGTCAAACAATTAGTAAAGTGAAACAAAAAAAGTGCCCAAAAATCTGAGCAGTCTTCTAGTGGGTTCTTTGAGAAACTGAATTATGTTGACATGTATTGCTTTGCTCTGTCATTGGATTCTACCTCGTGTTTTACTAGCTTCCTTCGCAGGCTTCCCTGGAAAGACTCCAGAAGTTCCGAGCTCATAGTCTCTGGAGTTCAAGTTCAGTAAGAAGAGAGAGAACGTGCTTTCCCGTAGTCTCCACAAAAGTCTGGGAATTTGCTGATTAGATAAACTTGACTTGGTCACACGCCTCCCACTACGATCAGAGCCAAAGGGTCTCTAAAGTCCTGTGGACTGAGAAAGGGGAAAGCACGTTCCAAAGGACACTCAGGGTCCCACTACCAAAACACAATAGTGCAACATCGTGCAGCCTCTCCTGAAAGCCAAGTGATCACGCTCCCCAATAAATCCTAACCTCTGAGAAACTACATTACCAGAATACTCAATTTTGAAAATAGGACATTAAAGGAAACAAAACAAAACAGAACAAAAAACAAAATAGGCATGTCACCAAATAAAAGAGGTTCACCCTTGCAATCAGTCAAAGGAATGTAAATTAAAGAAAGCTATTTTGGGTACATTGGCAAAAAATTTTTAAATTTTCTTAAAGTAATATTCAGTGCTGGCCAAGCTGGAGGGAGACAAGACACTCCTGGACATGGCCAGTGGGTGATCTGTAATCATATAAAATTCACAGAAGTGAAATTGATTAGAAAATAAGTAGGGAAGCAAGAATTTATCTACAAAGAAAGTTTTCCCAATTTTTTTTTTTTAATAATAGCTCCCAAACTGGCTCCATTGTGAAAGTCTGAGAAAAAGAGATTGAGTAGCTTAATTATAACATTCTTTCTATGGGATATCACAGCAACAAGGAAAATGGCTTTTCAAAGTATCTTTCTTGGCATGGCTTGAATAAGAGAGAAAGGCCTGCTGCAGAAGAATCAGTACTGTGAATGGCTGTACCATAGCATCCCTCGTGAGCTGAAGCTAGTGAATCCACTTCACCCTTATCTCCTCAGTGCTTCCTGATTCCTCCGTTAAGATTTTCCTGATTCCCCCTTTAAGATTTTCCCGAGATTCCAAAGACCCGTACTCTGTCGAGGGGAAGAGAAAAACATCTAGGCCCTTTAGCACACACAAGCTACTGAATGGTCATGTAGAGCCGGGGCTGGGGGCGGTGGCACATGTCTGCAAACCCAGCCACTCGGGAGGGTGACGCAAGAGGATAACAAGTTTGAGGCCAGGAGGGTGATTTAGCGAGACTTTCAAAATAAAATCAAAAGGGATAGGGATATGGCTTAGCGTCGCCCGGTTTCAATGTGTCAGACAGAGGAAGATGACATCTATGGTCCTAGCAGAGCACAGGAAAAGTAGCACTTGGCTAATACACAACGTTGAGCTTTGTAGTCTCCAACTTCCTCCCCACTACGGCAAACCTACTGCCGCAACATACCACAAACACAGCTCTTCTCCATCTCGGTCTCCATCACTTTAAAATGTAAATATCCCGGGCGGCCCGGCCTATCAGAGTGTTGCTGGTTAAGATCAAATGAGTTGATGTCTACACAAAGTGCTTTGAAAAACGGAGGAAAGTGCCACCCAAGGTGAGGCATCGGGAATATCAAACGTGTCACGAGGAACTGGCAGGCACTCAACAGAGCATCAGAGAGCTCCTGGTCAGCCCCAGCTCCTCCAGAACCTCCTGGTTCTTTCCCTGTGTTCCGTTCTTTTCCTACAATCAATTCTGAAAACCAGACATTTGCTTGCGAAGTTTCCTGGCAGAAAAGGGCAGACTCCCTCTCCCCCTCAAGTGCACCCAAGAGTGATTATCAAAGCATGATGTTTCTAGATGTAGAAACATAGGTACATCAATAATGGGGGAATGCCAAAGATAATCTAAAAAGAAGACAGACACACCTGCGATGGACTGGACCCCTAAAATGGGAAAGCCCAGAGCTGGACAAGTACAGGGCTGATGGTTTTCGTATCATTTCATTCAAGCCACGACAACTAAAAGCCCTAGAAGATATGACCGTTGGAAAGGAGTACACGGTACTCCTATTGGCAATATGTCCTAGCACTCTAAATATTTTCTCAGAGGAAGTCATTGCTAAAAACCAGGAAAAGTTGTTTCTTATAAGGCTACGCCTCTACCCTATGGATTGACACAGCAGCCTTGTTAGGATTTTTAAATAAAGCGTGGGATGGGTCAGTGAGGTCTGCAATGCCTTCTTCTCCAATGCCCACCCCCGTTACATCCCTCCCTTGAGGATATTTACAGTCCCCCGTGACATGCTCCGTGCCTTCTCGGTTCAAGGAAAACACACCTACAGCATTTCAAATTAACTACTGACCCTTACTCTCCCACTATAAACAAACCCTTTTCACAATCTCAATTGCATTGTGTCCACGTTGATTAAAGCTTGAGGCCCAGTGACCTCATGTGGTGTTAACTTCCCCCATACACCAACCGCATTCCGCCTTTCTACTCAATTACCCCCTTTGGTGCCAGGGGATCGCTACCCAGTGAACACACACAATGGGCTTCTGCTTCATTACACTAACCAACAGCAGGATGGAAACAAGCAGAAGAGGAATAAACAAGCTAATTTATCATGAGGACAGAGCAAGCTTTCACCGGTCTCTCCCCATGGAAAGCTCCAGCGGTGGACGGGACTCTCAATAGTCCGAGGGCGATGTTTATGATCTTACGGATCGCAGACAAAGCCGCCGCAGAACCTCGCCGGTGAAAGAACTCTGCAGCTTAGCAGGTGTGAGCACACGCACACGAGAATCGCGGCCCGAACTCTCAAAGGTCCTGCGAGAAAACCTTCTCCATCGTCAGTTCAGGACACGTCACCCTGGGCTTTGGAGCACGCAGACGGACACCCTGGTAATTTGGCCCCAGCCTTAAGCCTGGTGGAGGGGCCTCTCATTCATCTCTGACAAGGTGGTCAGGAGGGACCCAGCCTCTTTGTGAGAAGGGTCTGCCTGCCCTCTTCATTAGGCATGGCAAGGGCACAGCGGTTGATTAAATTAACAACTCTGGAGGGCTTCGCTCCCAGTTCCCAGACATTAGCACCATCATCCAGAACAAATTAAAAGTCTCACAGCAATTAAGCCGATTTTGAAAATGAATTTCCCATGGTTCAGTGGCTCAACAGCGATCTCGAGTTAAGTAGTGGAGAAGAGTTTAGGAGGCAAAGCGGAGGCACGGGCTGCTGAATTTCCAAAGGGAACACCCAACCGGAGGACCAAGTATAGACAATGAATTCCTGCACCTCGGCTAAGTTAGGGTGCTGTGTGTCTGGTGTAAAAAATTGGAACTATTCCATCAAAGGTGAAGGGAAAAAATTTTAAAGAATTATTATGATACGATGGTGGTTTTCAAAAGTATTTCTTTTGTTCTGTTTTCTTTGTTGTTGATTCCTCTAGTATCATTGCATTCATGTTCAAAAACATAAATGGAGCTGGGCGTGGTGGTGCACGCCTGTAATCCCAGCATTCGGGAGGCTGAGGCAGGAGGATCGTGGCAAGTTAGAGATCAGCCTGGGTTACAAATGAGCTCAAGGCCAGCCTGAACTGCATAGCAAGACCCTGTCTCAAAATGAAAAAGAAAAAAAAAATACATATATATATAAATTGATATAAAAAGCGACAGAAGTACCCATCTTCAGTGCTTTGGTTTTAAACCGGAGCAAGCAGTCTTCCTGATTCAGGCAGTGGGACCAGGACAGCCGGGTTCTGAATGGGCAGAGGCCTCGGCCGCTGGCCTCCAGGGTCACCGGCCACGCCCCTCCAAGAACTCTCCCCGGGTGAAGAGTACCGTCAATAAGAAATTAGTCCCTGTCGCTTTCTAAGTGTTTCCTACTTGCCAGCCGCGGTGCTGATGTCTTCTCGTGGATTCTGGGATCAAACCCTCCAGAGACAGCCACGGTGGCCCCTCTGCCCTCTTGGGAGGTGAGGACGCTCGAGCTCTATGACCCAGCGTCTGCTCAAAGCGTGGGGCAACAAGTGCTGGAGCCAGGGTTTGAATCTAGGCCTGCCCTCAGAGCACTTGCTAACATTTAGAATAGCAAAGGGCCAGTTCCCCTGGGTTTCATCCACTCTTTGAGCAGTGATGGTGGTGGTGGTTGTGGTGGGGACCCGCCCTTCCTCTAAAGGGCCCCAACCTTGGGGCGGAGGCTGGTACAGGACAGTCTCCCTGGAAAGTCGAGCTCTGTGTGGCTTTCTCCGTGGCTTTCACTTCCTCCTGTCCTGCACCTCTGCCTGGCTCTACTCCCCCGCCCTCTCGGCTACAGGCGCCCATTCCGCAGCCCCTGGGAACCTGGAGGAAGGTGTGGACCCCGTCCCACCCAGCAGGTCCCACGCCGAGCTCGACAGACGCAGAGGCTGTCATCTGCATGAATCACATCTTCTCATCCAGGGTGTTTATGAAAGCTGACATCATAAATATATTACTGGTCTCAAAGAACAACTGTAAATAAGTCTACAAGATTCTTAGAAGGGAAATTTAGAAAGACAAACATTTCATCTTTCAGAATTGATACTAACTACGATGGACTCTCCTAAAGGAAATCCTTTCAAAATAGTCCTCGGGAGCAAGCGACAGACATTAAATTCATAAAGGCAATCAATCACAAAATTTGCATTATCGTTCAACATTTCCATTTGAATATTCAAAATCTGGAAACCCATGCAGAGTGTGTGTTCCTTTCCTCCCTTTGCACTTGATCAGCTGAGTGAACAACCGGCCACAGCGAATTCCCTGCATTTATGGCCAAGTTAAGATCAAAGACCAGAGACACAGCAGCCATCAGCAGAGCAGTGACAGAGGGGACAGTCCCAATACTAGTGGTTAGGAGACTGGGTCTAAATTTTATGTCGTCACTCAGCCTTCTCCGGACCTAGGTTTCTATAATGTAATAGGAGACGGTCCCTTCCCAACTCTGAAGTATTGTACGGTTGCTGGAATTGTAAGCATACATACGATAAGATGCTACCGCCTCCAAGTGAAGACTAAGAACGCTCTTCTCTTGGAAATGATGAGAGACTAAGCTGGAATGTAATGTTGCAAAACTCAGGGCAGACCTCAAAGCATTTCTGCTTCCTCTACGACTGAGATTCCAAACACAAAGCATTGATCTGTGCCTTTATCCCACAGATGTTAACAGCCACCTACACCGCCCTGCTCGATGGTAACAACCACACGGACGGGGCAGCCCAGTGGCCATCCTTGTGCCCCACCGGCTATATAGGTTTATAGCGGGTAAACGTTAATGTGCTTTCTGGTTTATAATTTTTGATGATACAGCACTATCATTTAGCTAATGTTTCAATAGTTAATATTTTATAAGCAAAAGATCACTTTTCTGCCTCAAAGTTTGACTTTCAAAGGTCCTTGTCACACATTTTATAGCCAGAAGGGGAAAAAAATGTCCCGGCGGACAACGACTCCAATTTCACAGTGGGAAACAGAGGCAGCTGCTGGGATTCACTCCACAGCACGCAGAGACCAAGCAGACTCTCCACTCGTGAGTGATACTGCAAGTCTTGCTACCTGGGCTTGTGTGTGCTGGAAAGAACCCAGGGACACTGGCCCAACATTCAAATAGGAAAACACTTAAGATTCAAATTAAGCCTTGTGAAAATTACCACCAGCTAAAACAAAAAGGTAAATTTATCACTCAAATTTACCACGTACGAGAATGACATGCTTCCTAGACTATTGGTAAGCACAGATCATTCACAATAGCATGGCTACCAAACAGGACCACTGGTGTGTGTGTGTGTGTGTGTGTGCACGCGTGTGTGCCAGAGACTGAACCCCAGGCCTCAGGTATGTATGCTCAGCAAGCACTCTGCCACACTGAGCTCCATCCCCAGTATTTTTCCAATTTTATTCTGAGGCAGGGTTTTGCTAAGTTGCTCAGACTGGCCTTGACCTTCCTGAGTTTCCTGCCTCAGCCTCAGTAGCTGAACCACCACACCTGGCTGGACTGCAGGGTTGCTAATTATATTTTATCCATTCAAGGGGCAGAAATAACCTGCCTGGGGTCTAAAAAGACAGGATGACTCACACGTATATTTTTTTGTGGCAACCCTTAATATGGGGAACTGGCTCTCCTGCCCCGATTGATCTAACACCTCTGCACAGGTAAACACAACAGTTAGGCCTTCTCAACCACAACCTCCCTGTGAAATGGAATATTTTACATGAGGAAACATTTTTAGATGAGACCTGCAGCATTCCAGCGCATCCGACCTGCCGCCTGTGGGCTGTCTGCCTCTGTACGTGTTATGATAAAAAACACTTTTAAAAAGGAATTTTCCTACTTATCCACGCTGACTATATTGCATGTTTTGTAAGTGGCCCAAGACAATTCCTCTTTGCTCAGTGTAGCCCAGGCCAGGCAAAATGTTGGACAGCATGATAATGGTTTGTCAAGGTCACAAAGCCAGTCTGATCACGAGCAGATAAAGCCAATCACCGCCATTGATAAGACGGCATTCCCTTAGTTGGAAATCTGATCACTTTGAATAGAAGGATTAGTATATTTTTCAATGAACAAAAACCATCATGTGGAAAACTCCAGCTAATACGCTGGTGTGCTGTAGTAGTGAGGTGATTTCACAGGAATCCTGTAGTAGTAGCGATTTCCTAGGAATCCTGTAATAGCAGGCATTTCCCAGGAATCCTGTGATAATCAACAGGTAAGATGCAACATTCCAAAGCACTTGGCTCCGAGACAGAGCTGCTATCAATACTTCGCCTGTCTCATGGCTCCACTCCCCCTGGCTTTGTGAAGATCCCCAACACCTCATGGCTCCCCTCAAATACTCCAACAACTTCTTTTCCTTTTCTAAAAAGTGGGTTCAGTAGCAGAAGAAGGACACGGAGGAATTCTTTTGATAGCTGTAAAACACGGCAACAATGCTAATTAAAAGCTGACCTTAGTGCCCTTTTAGTTTAAAAACCCCAAATTAAAAATTATTCTGCTGTGGGTTTTTTTTTTTCCCCTGTTACCTAGAAACATCATGCGTTCTGTTTGGACACAAAGAATGAGCCAGGGATTTAACAGAGTGAGCTCACAGACGCTGTACATTCAGAGCCAGGGCAATGAGTTAAAAGACGCGAAAGGCCCCAGCTGCCTGACCCCCAGGGTTTCTGGAGAAGCTGATCTTTCTAAGTACAGACTTGAGTTCCCTAAATGACGGCCAGGCCCACGGTGCTGTCTGCTCAAAGCCGCCGCACAAATCTTATCTCCGGCTTCCTCAGGCCTGCATGCAGGGGCAAAGGCCGGGCGGCTCCGCCAGAACTCGCTCCTCCAGAGAACAGAGAGAAAGGAATGTGGGCCCCGTCTCGTCCACACTGGAGGCGTTCCACTCTGGGGTGAGTCAGAGCAGATAAAGCTTGCCAGAAGCAGAGGAAAAGGGTCTGCGCCCCTAAAGGCCAGGTCTGCCTGGGGAGAGGGTGAAAGGAACAATGTAGAACCCAACTTTTCGCTTGAGAGATTCAAACACCAAGGTTCACTTCAGCCACAGGAGGTACAGCGAAAGCAGTGCCTCGTGACCACTCAGGTTGCCACCAAGAGGAAAAGAGAGAGGGAGGAATTCATGGCGAGACGCTGGGATCGTTCAAATCAACAACAACAACAACAAAAAAAAAAAAAAAAAAGGAAAGAAAATAAAAAAAAGCTGGCGTTCTCGTTTTAAGCCCAAGTTTGGCAATGTGAATTTCTGTTTGCAACTGGCTTCAGAGTAGAAAGATGACGGAGGAGGTGGAGGTGACTTTATGGCTTCTTTTCTAAATCGCCCCCTCCCCAAAATATGGGGCTATGTGACTTCTCCCAACTGAAACTCCAAGCATCGGGATTAGGCCTACCACAACTCTCCCCCACACGGACTGTGCTTCGGGTTGGATTGAGTAAGGACCATACTGCATGTTTGTTTGAGTTTTTTTTTTAGTTTTAAATTTACAACATTTCCCCAAGCAGGAGGAAGGGAATGTGCCACACCCTTAGCAAGCAAGGAAGGAATTCAGGTTTGTTTCTTGTCTCTAAATTCCATAGTGTTATTTAAACTCTACATAGGACAGGAAAAAAGAAAAAAAAAAA
>RJWM01022261.1:0-33786 GCA_004363535.1 Dasyprocta punctata | reverse complement strand
TAGGTTTGAAGTGAAAAACCCAAGCACTCCAAACAGTCAAATCATGCAGGCATTTTGAGAAATCTCTGGTGCTGTAGCCCCTGTTAAATCCCAGGCTCTGCTTTCATAACCCTCTACCCTCCCCGTAGACCGGAGTCTCTGCGGCTCCTCCACCTCCCCGTCCTGCTCCCGCACGGTGTCCGGGAGGCTGACCCGACTGCCTGCCTCGTAGACAGGCATCTCCACACAAGGAAAGTGTGATGTGCAATACCTCTGGTCACAGGGGCTCGGCCACAGCCACAACCAAAACTAAGTTTATGGCTTTTAACTGGAACCTGTGGGAAAGGCAGCTCACTTTCGGCTGAAGCCACAATGATGGGAGTACATGAAATTTAAATTAGCTTAGCAGTGCATGAGAACCACCTTAGCACTTTTCTGAAAAGAAAGCAACAGAGAAAATCACACCTTCTGATGGCAATCAGGGCACCTGGGCCCCGCTGCTTCTCACCTGTAGACCGCTCCTTAGACTTCTCGGTTACCTCAGGCGGAAATAGACGACCGATGAGCTTGAGTAAAGAGAGGCTGTCATCTATAAAACAAAGGTTTAAGACTAGCTGGTTTTCTCCAATTCTTTCAAATCTCACATTTTTTGATATTGGAATTAACCATTCCTTAGTGGATCTCTAGATAGAATTCAGAAAGGAACCTAATTTCATGTGGTCAAATAAATGATGCTGACCGTCTTCGCTCTCTATAGATACCAAAAGGTGAATACCACTATATACATAGTTGGAGGGGCTTGAGAGTTTATACACTTTTCATTCTGAGCTTCTGAGCCTAAACGGAAAACTAGATAAGGATTTTTAATTTATGGCAGCTTCATTTTGATGGAGCTCGAAGGCAGATGCCCAGGTTAACTTCACAGGCGAAGTCAGGCGTCATTCTTCACCTCTCATGACCTTGAGCACTCTTGCCTCTGTTTGACAAACAACCCCAACAGTTACCTCCCTTAGCTTCACATGTATTTGATGAAAATTCTACTTGTACAATTTAGTAGAATTTTCAAATAAAAATCCCTTTTATGTAATCCTTCATCATTTAATAATTCTTTGATAGACAGCATCTGTATTTTCCCTGCTAATTATTTTCCCAATAAGGCAGGGTATTATATTACCCAGAAGATATTTTTCAGGTAGGAAATCTTTTGAAAATATATATTTTGACCTTTTAAGATAAAAAGACTTGTTGTGAAACAAGTCCTTTTTATTACTAGGGTGTCATTCAAAATAAGATAATACGTTTAGGCATGTTGCAGCAATTTACTTGCTATTACTCAAATCTTACCCTCTAATTAGAACGAAAAATATGAAGCTTCATCAGTGCATAATTTAACAAACTCAATGTCAGGAAATTACCATGTTTTATTCTTGCCTAGCACCAAAATTTGTGGGCATGGAGGAAAAATGTTCACTTCCAAAATGCAGAACAAGGTTATAACAAAAGAGTGCTTGAGAGGCGACAGTGTGAGTACAGGCTAATTCAAGGTTTTGGACAACTTCCAAAAGGCAGAGTTTAAGACGCCTCAACCTCCCAATTCCCATCTGCTTTGGGATGAGTGGAAAAAGAAATGAAATGATGTGGGGAAAAGGAAAACTGAAAATGAGAACTTTTTGAAGCTTTGATGGAAATGATTATGAAGCAGTGAAGGTTCCAGGAAGAATTCTCAGGTTGAGAACCACCAGGTGTGTGGCAGAGACCTCTCTAGACTGGATGCCAAGTTTAATTTGCTCTATTATCGCTCTACCCATTATCGACATATGCAGCCTCATAGCATAGGTCAGAGACTTTAACAGTTAACCATAAGATTATGACAGTTTAACAAATCCAAGGTGATTTTCCATATCTATCACAGTCCAATAGCATTGTCTTTGGTCATTCCATTGTGCGATTTCATCTTCCCCTAGATTCATGCGGTCCATTCCGTTCAGCCAGGAAGTAGGGGGAATGTGACATAAAGGAGGTAAACCCACATGTTAACTACTTTGGCCTAGAAATGATACAAATTCGCTTCCCTTCACATCATACTGGCTGAAAGTCAGTCAGTCACATGTCCATATCGGTGCAGAGGAGGTAGGGAAATAGAGTCCAGCAGCCTGCCAGGAGGAAAGTGAAGTGAGCACTGGGGAATCTGTCAGAGACTCCATCACATAGCCGTACTCATGGCTTCCCTCCCTCCGTCACACTTGAAGAAGCAGAAATCACAAAACAGTTAAGAAGCAGAGCAAAGTATGCTCTCAAGTCAGACTGCCAAATTCCAATGTGGAATCTGCTCTTAGCAGCCACGTGATCTTGGGAAGTTGTGTTAACTTTCTGTGTCTACTCTTCTGTACAATGAGGAAAGTAACTTTCCACTGAATTGTTACGAATATTGAACAAATTAATGCCCACAAAGAACTTAGAAAATGCTTGGAACTTAGTTGCTTCAGATTTTTAGCAGCAGAAACAGTCTTCCTGACTTAAACAGAAGAGAATTTGTGGAAACATCCAAGAAGGTTACAGAGACAAGACTAAAAACCACACAACGAGCCACTTCTAGAGAGTCAGGCACTAGGAATCCCCAACAGACGAGAGCGAACCGTTGGTCCGTAGGTCACCTCCACTTCCCCATTCCTCCAAATGTCGCTGGCCCTCAGGACACACGAATTCAAACTGCTGTAATAGACTGGCTGGCCAAGTTGAAGCCAACTGCCTGCCCTCGAACTTACCAGAGTGTAAAGGAAGGAAATCTAACTTCATTTCCTTCCCAGTTAACAAGAATGCACAAAATAGCAGTGTTTAAAAGGATGAAACATTTTAATAGTCATGGTAGTTTGTCATGAAGAGATGTGAACAAATAACAACAAAGACCCTTATGCATTATGTATATGATTCATCTCCTCATCCTTCGGCTACCCGTCTGCCCACCCATCATCCATCCATCTATAAACACAGAGTCGTATATATTTCCCAATAAACACACATAACCACATTTCAGTCACATTCTTAATCTCCAAGTACCCATAAAATATAAGTCTTTCAGAGGCAGCTTTGATGGACCTCATTCTCCCTAAGGCCTATGTCTCCTTGAGCAGCAGATGAAAAATATCACAGCTTGAAAAGAACAGATTTAAAAAAATTAGCACCCCTGCCTAAATGCCTAACATAGTACAAAGGAGAGACTCCGGCTCCAGCATGAACAGAATCTTACGTCCCACAAGGGAAGAGATTCGTTACGATGGCAGTACAAAATGGTCTTCATTGAATTTTAAAACCAGGATGTATTTAAAGTGAGAATGTCACTTTCAAATCTAGATAAATAATTTACATTAAAGGCAAAGTGTATGCACAAATTTGGTTTAAAATTCTTATAAAATCAGATTCGCACTGCCATTGATTCCAAGTTCTACTTTATCAGTGATGCATTTAATGATTTGAGTAGAGTTTAAGTCTTTTTTCTGGAGCTAATAACCTCATTTAATTTGCAATTTCTATGTTAGAATTGATGTACTCAAAATAAAAGAAAAAATTACATTATTCTTCAATGGAATTCTAAATTAGCCCTTTGAATCTCTAACTATGACAGTCCCCACAAAGGATTCCATATTTTGAGGGAATTAATAGTTCTGGAGTTTTTGAAGATGTAAAATTCCATCACCAAATGTGCTATAATGCAGTTGTACTATACACCTTCTTGTGCCTGCCTCCCACCCCTAAATGGCTGGGTACAAGACACCATAGTAAGGTATTTACATAAATCAGTTCTGTTTGTCCTCACAATTTATGCAGTAAGCTTTACTTTCTCCATTGTATGTATGGTGAGATTGAGATTTCCAATTTGCAGGCCCAACTTCATAGTTCATCTGAATCACAGATGACACTGGAAGCCACCCCAGAAGCCCTCTTCTTGGGGCCACCTTCTCCCTCCATGTAGCCTCACAGACCAATTTACCTGCCTCTCTCTTCGGCGAGGTTGGCCCATGGGCAACTATTCTTGGTATACAGCACACAGTCCCACTATCTTGAGTAGCACTACTGTGGTCATTCAAGGACCACCCGGGGTGGTTGTCTTGGAAATCTGGAATTGGAATTAACTGATTACTGTTTAGTCTGTGTTCTTTAGAGAAAATGAAAGAGACACAGTGTAAGATATGGTGTTTAGGTAGGCATGGTCTTCACGTACTGTATGGGGGTTGAGTGGCAGGAAAATCTGAGAGGCAGAAAGCAGAAGAATTAAGAAAAGCTTTTCACATTTCTTAAACCATTTTTTAATTTGTTCAATTTGCATTTGTCAAAACAAGAAGGTAATAGCAAGCTCAGTAATAACAGCAATGTTAGAGACAATCTTTGCCAGATTTTTATAAATCCCATTATTTTAGGATTCAAAAAAACCCATAGAATTCGATAAACTAGACAATGTTACAGGTATTTGTACATGTTGTTTGTTTCACTGATATGCTTATAATTTTACATTTTTAAACACTTAACTCATGTTATGGGTTCTCAAAGATTATTTACACATTGGTTATTATTTTGAATAAAGTACTGTACTTAACTCATCATTTTTCTTTAGGTTCCCTTTTAAAATGCCTTATTCTGGATTACAGAACTCTGTTAATGCCATCTAAGTCTTTATATATTTAAATATGATAGATATTAAGTCAACTAAATATTACCCACGTTCTTGGTTTTTCTATAGTTCAAATCTTCCAGGAACCCATTACATCCCTTCCTCTGGGTTCTGGAATTCACCCTTGTGTCTATACAGTGTGCTTAAGAAAGTTGGAATCCTTTTCTGTTACTCGTAATGCGAAATGTCCTAAACTCAAGGGAGGGGGGAAGACCTCAGTATTTATTAAACGTGTATCCTGCGATAGGACATTTCCATCACTTTGCTAATGTAATCCTCAAAGCACCCCTCATCCAGAGTACTGCTGTCAAAGCATCAGAGTCCTTTGGAGAAGGTGGAACTTCCCTTCTGGTCTCCTGAACTCCAGAGTTCAGCCTCTTTCTCCAGCACCAGGTAATTTACCTCAGAAATGAAGGAAGAAAGAAAACCTGGAAACTCAGAAATTGTGCACAGACACTAAACTTTGGCATCCGTGAATTATGAGAGCACAAATAAGATGTGATGAGTTGCTTTTAAAATGTATCCCTGCCCCTCTAATGCACTGAATAAGGAAGGTCTATTTCACCTTGGTCCTGTGAACCCAGAGTATAAAAGCTGACACAGTTACTGTCACAGCTTGCTCAAAGCAGAACAAAGAACAAGGCCCTTCTCTTTCAAAAATGTAGGCAAGGAACAAGAAATGAACAAAGAACGAAGAAAAGAAGATAGTACATGCAGAACTACAGCTGTGTGGTATCTGCTCACTTTAGCTCTTTGGTGACGAGGAGCAGACTCAGATCAAGTGAAGAAAGGAAAACTTGTGCTCACGCGGACCCAGGACACAGCCCCAGCTGTGAACCGGCCTCTGAGTGGCAGACAGAAGCCAAAACATAACTCGAAAGTCCTCGGAAATGGACTTGTGCAGCTCCTACCACGGTTCCACCCGAAGCTGCCCTGGCTACTCCTGTGCCTTCCTTGTATACTTCTGCTTCTCCCCCCGCTGCCGTCTAGCTTGCCTGCCCAATTCTTATTTATTCTGTACTTCATTTCTTCACTACTGATGGCTTCTGCCTTCTTGCAATTTCTGCATAGTTAATGGGTGCTTCTTACAGATGCGGTGTGATAAAAGAAAAAAACAACAACACAGTGAATGTCTAAGTTTTAAAAATGTGTTACAGTAAAAGACACATTGCTGTGAATTTCCCTCAAAATCGCCTCCCCCTACTTTGAGCACACGTATTAGTCTCGTCACTTTCTGAAGCTCTTCAGCAAGCCCGCTCTCGTGTTTTTTAGTTGTGCCTTCACGGCTGCCTCAATGTCCTAAAATCTTTCAAAATATTTACCTTTTGTGGTCAGTTTGACTTTGGGGAGTAGCCAGAAGTTGCAGGTGCTCGATCCAATGAGTGAGGTGGATGAAGACACCCTGCGATGTTGTCACAGGCCTGCCACTCCGCTGGGTGGCACTTTACAGCAGCATTCGCCATATTGTTATCATATCTGTGTCCTGGTTACTTTCTTGTCACTGAAACACAATACTCAACACCACATTAAGGGAGGAGAGGTTTATTTTGGCTCACAGTTTGTAGAGGTTTCAATCCATAGCTGGCAGACTCCAAGGCAGGGCGGCATGGCAGAGGGGTAGCACAGAGACGAAACAGCTCCACGGCAGGGTAGCAGGGAGCAGAGAGAGAGACAGAGATCAAAGGAGGAGGAGGGAGACAGACCCTGCCAGACTACACCCCAGTAGCCCACCTCCTCCAACCAGACCTCACCTCCCAACATCGCATCTATCTGTGAAGTCATCAGTGGACTGACGCACTGGCGAGTTTTATGTCCCTATGACCCAGTCACCTTCCCAAAGCCCCACCTGACAGTGTGTGCTTTTGGGAACATCTAGAAATAAACCATAACACTTGCAATGACACAAAATAGGACTTCCTGAACTGCTTCGGAAATCGGCAGGAATGATGGAGTGTGTTCAGAACTAGAGAAAGTATTTTGAGAAGCATTAATGACAATGTATTTTTTAGTGCAACAACTTTTTTTAAACCGTAAATATTCACTGTACATTTTGATCATACCGAGTACTTATTTACACAGTGCCCTGCCCCCACTCTTCTCAGCAGTGGCTTTAGCTTTGCTCGAATGACCTGGTTGGCTTCCCGTTCCCCAGTCAATGTTCCGTGGCTAGACTCTGACTGCTGGTGCTCACCTGTGCGAGGGCAGAAGCTCATTTCTTTGCAGGTTTGTTGCCGGGCCCTCCAGCACAGAGCTGTCCCGGTCACAGGTGGGCGGGGTCAGTGCTCAGCCTTGATTCAAACCACTCCGCATACCGTGCTATGGGGGATCACAAAGGCAGTTAGCAGACCAGGGCCCACGGCGTGGAATCACCGTGGTCTCGGGCAGCTCCCCTCAGGCAGGGCAGTGTTGGCGTGCTTTGCCTTAGGAAGGGCTGAGGCAACCACCCGATTGGACCTGCTTAGTTTGAGTTGTGCCTCAAGCCTTTGTGTATTAATAAAACAACAGCTAATAGGTATCAGGTCTCTACTGTGTCCCAGGTGCTATTTTAAATGCTTTATGGACAGGAATTTGGATACCGAAGCAAAGACTTGACCAAGGAAACTCCCCCGTGCTGAAGTGCTCTCTGGAGGAGACTCTACCCCCATTTCAGAGATGAGAAAACTGAGGCACTCTTCACCACTCTCAGGTTAAAAGGCACTGGAGAGGGGTTTTTGTTGGAGGAAGAGGGGAAAAGAGAAACCATTCAGAAAGCAGAACTAGGGAAGTTATTCCTTACCTTTGGAATTTCTGAAACCTGATAAGACTTTAGTGGCCTTCAAGCTCCTAAACTGTCAGCTGAGGTTGGAGGGTGTTTCGGGGAAACGGAAGTGGCAATGACCTCCGCCGGACACTGAAGAGTCACATGAAGCACCTGGCCCCAGGGGCATCTGGCAAAGGCTGTTCTTTCCAAGTGAAGGTTGGCAAAGCAGACTCTCAGCAGAACAACGAAGGAGTAGGTTGGCGTGGACAGGTAGTTCTCTTCCTCTTCCAGTTTCTGTCTTTTGTTGGGGCGAAGGGAAACAGCGAAGGCCAATGCAGATTCCATGTAAACTTAAGACGTAAAATGTTCCCCTCCTCCGAGAAAGTCTCCGTTTCCCAGGGCCATCCCTCCTACTGTGAGAGTCTCATTGCATTATTTCGTTGCTAACACCAGAACTTGGTGGGGGAGGGCGGCGGGGAGGGGAGAAAAATTAGAAATAGAATAAGTAACTGTGGCTCCAGTGTCTGGGCCACTTTGTCATAATTTCATCTGTGCAAGCAGCCAGAGCAGCTACAACTGCCAAGGTATTCGCATTAGTAACTGGGGCAGATGCCAAAGTCTGAGCGCAGACCTGTAGCCCATCTCTCTTGGCTCTGGATAACCTGGTCCCGGGTCCCGAGAGCCAGCGTGGCTCTGAGGATGAGTGACAGCCATTCTGTCTGGGTGAATCCCCAGGGCAGGCGCAGAAAGCGGAGAGGCAAATGCTCCCCGATGAACTGAGACAAACTAGGGTGACCTAAAGAGACCGCCACAGCTGCCACACATTCTGCCACCTCCAACTAACTAACACAAACCCAGGAAGAGTTAGAGGGGACTGCCCACCCCTCACGGCTCAGCCAAGGTCACCTGCCTTGATCAGGTGCAATTCACTCCCGTCAGTCCCCTCCTCCTGCCTCTACCTGCCAGCAAATAGCTACCACTGTATTTGTATCAACTGCAGCTCCTCTCTAGGGTAAATACTTAGGAGTTCTCTGTCTCTGTCTCTGTCTCTTTCTCTGCCCCTGTCTCTCATGTAGGAGTCTTTTCAAATTTCTGTGCCTAAGTTTGCAGGTAATGCCTTTTCTGTGACAACGAGGTCACACAATTCATCGCATCCATGTCAAATACTTACATATCAGGTATCGAATCAGAAAATAGAGACTTAAAATTTGATGCTACTAATGCCAGGTGTGGTGCCTCCTTTTGAGAACCTTTTCGCAAGCATAAGCAAAACCATAGAAATTTTTCAAAGTCTCAATCCAAAATGTTTTAAGGCCTTTGATCTAGGTGGTAGATTGGTCAGTTGGTTTGTTAGACTTGTCTACATCACCTCCTCAAAAAATCTATTCTGTCCTACTAATGTGAGCCTGGCTCATCCAAAACCATGAGATCAGCCATCCACCCTGAGGGGTGGTCCTCAGAGACACAGCCCACAGTTACAGGGACTGGTAGTCTGGTACACGCTGACACACTGCACCGTCAGCAAACTGAAGCAACTAATTAAGAAGGGGAGGATTGGCCACCCAGTCCCCAAGAGACACCATGATGTCACTGATGGACAGAGAGTGATCTCGTGCCCTACATTTCCAACTCCATTACTGACATCAGGCTGTGATCCTTGGCCTTTGCATGTGTGTGAATTTTCCTATTGCATCTGCCCGTCTTTTTTATTTCACCACGAGGGACTAAACCCTTGCCTTAGCCCTGAGCTGCAGCACCAGCCCTTTATTTCTTATTTTGAGATGGCCAATAAGTTGGCTGGAATTGGGCTCCAACTCGTGATCTTCCCGTCTTCACCTCTCAAGGTACTGGGATTAGAGGCCACTCTGCCAGGTTTGTCTCCCCACTTTCATTTGCAATGAATTTCCCCTTTCCTTAAGCAAGCTAGAGGAAGTCTGGTTCCTCTTTGCCAAGTGATGGGGCAAGGATGCTGCCAATAATTAAACTGTTACTGTGGAAAGAGAAAGTGATAGCTACCTGGTGGCTCTGTGTTCCCAGGAACAGAAGGCCATACAACCCTCCGGTCACCGCCACTATGAATGCGAACCATGAAGCTCTGAGTTATGTGCATCTACAAGTAGGGAAACGACACTGGATCACCTTATGAGCAAGTGACAGCAGGGACACTTCGGCGCTCTGTCCGCCGCATCACAGGGGTGCCACCACAGAGCCACCATGAGACCTGGTCGGCAAGACCCTGGCCCCACTACCGTGACAGCGGCCCAGACACGGGCTGCGTCATCCTTATCATTCTTTCCCTTCTAACTCCTCTCTCAATTTACAGTCTGGCAGCAGCCAATCAGTCTTGAGCATGGTACTGCTTCTGCACAACCGTGAATGAAGTGGAAATGACTATTATGTAGATAATTTGATCAACAGTCAAGTCACCCCATTTAGATTTAAAAAAAAATTATTTCTCCTCCAGAAATGATTTGTCTTGTCTGATTGCTGGGTTCCATCCTGCCCTGCTCCAGTGATAGCAGCGATAGATCAGGGAGGCATCAGTGGGGCCATAATGGCCCAGGGCTTCACCACACCTGAGCCCTTAGCTGGTCAGTACTGTGCCAACCCCCGTAGCCCCTCGAATGTCAGTCTAGCAGACTCAGCGCTGCTGTGAACTATCTTGCTGGGCCAAACTTTTAAAACTTCTATTCCTTTGGGATATAATTCACACCCTGGGTGTGATTCTCAGATCCTCCCAGAATTTAAACCTGACCTGAATATTAGAAGTCCCACTTCACATTACATTCATGTGTGCACGTGAAAGCACACACTTCTGTGTAGAGTGCCGATTGTGTTCCTGCCTTTGGCCAGCCCTGTTCTAGATATTGAGCTCTAAAAAATGTGTAATAGTAACCAACATTTATCCAGTGCCTCAAGCAAATTGGGGTGTAGGCTAAGCGATGCATCTGGACTGCTTGGCTTTGTGTTCGTTGTAAGTGTAGGAGATGAATACTGTTACCATTCTCTGTATGCTGGAGAAAATCACGGCAAAGTCACGGTGTTTATTCTCCTTAAGCCACAGAGGTAATGAATAGCGCAGGCAATGTTCAAGGTGGATCTTTCAAAGCCTCAGATCTACGTGCTAAGCCAGTGATCTCCCTGGCTCTCTAGAATAAGACCTACCTGTTCCTGCCGACTGACAGCACAGGGAAGAACAGACATGTAAACATAATTAATCACAGATGCAGACAGCTAGGATGAAAGTGAGAAGTCAGTGGCACACGATCAGCCGCTCATCCCAAAGCGTCCGCACCTGCGCTCTCTGCCTTCTGCCTCCCTTCCCTGCAGTGACTGCGGCTCCTTTCCAGGGGCGGAGCCCTGTTGCTCCTTCAAGGAGGAGGCGGGTCCACCCGCACTGCTGCCCTCACAGCCGGACAGGACTCAGACACGTGCTCCTTCCTGCCTACCCTGGGTGGACCTCAGAACCCTGCTCAAGGCTGCCTTAGTAATCAGGCTTGGCCCAGGGGACAACCCTGTCGTGTCTCCCAGGGCGGATCTATTCCAATTCATTTTAAGCCTGAGGAAGTGACGGCAAGAAGTTGAACAACCCGGAGGTCACACAGTGAGGAAGGGGCAAAGCCAGCTCTAGAAACCAGGCCTCCGCCCAGGTCCCAAGGCCATCTCCTGCCTTCTCTCCCAGGGTTCGCTCAGCTGTCTCACCCACTGCCGATCACCGGGCGTGAGAAATGATGACCTGTGAAACACAAGGAACCAGAGAGGTGAGGGGAAATCCCGAGTCCGTCCTTCTCTCCAGTAGCCCAGGACTGTCCTCCCCCAGCGCGAGGAAACACCTACAGATACAGGTCTAATTAGAGGGAGATTCCGATGAAAGACTGGCAGTCACCCCGAAATCTTTGTTTGCGTTGAAGTGCATGGAACACTATGTATTTTCATCATTTTTATGCCATAGTTGAGTTGAGAATATTAAATATTTATCCTTTATCAGTTACTGAGTAATGCTATTCAACTTTCTTGTTTACAAATTCAACTGATTTATTTAGTCCATGGTTATATTCAGTTGGATGGCTGAAACACTACTTCAAGGAAATTCCTACACATTTAATGAAAACTTGCATTTACACCCAAAAACATAGGAATTATAAGCCTAAAAAATAAAATACTGGTCTAGTCAAGCTCATTAAACCCACAGAGTAGTGAAAGTGCCTTCAGAACCAAGAAGATTGGAATTAGCCACTGCCTTTTGTTCTTGCCAGTGGCGTGGTCTTGGGAAAGTTAATAATCCTCTCTGTGCCTGGTTCCCCAGCCCTCTCAGAGAAGCAGGACTGGGAAAGACCAGAGGCCCGCGTGGGACCTGACAGTCGGCAGCTGCTATTAATCACCCCACCTTTGCCCTTCGGCTCCCCCTGTGCTGTCCTCCGAGGGAGCTTCCCGGGTGCTTGCGCTGTCCCCTTCCATCAGGCCCACGTCAAGTCCCTCATCAGCAGGGCGCCCCTGCCCCTCCAGCCCACAGGGATCACTCACTCCTCTGAATTTCCAAAATACTTATGATTTTACCTAGTCATTTCAACACTTAATGAATGCTGTCTTAACTTGTCATTTAATTTTTAGTGTTTATTTCTATTTTCTTGATGAAAAGAAATGCTGTGTTTTCACCCACTTTATGCTATGGTAATAGTAGCCACTAGTCAGGGTTGATGCATCCCAGGTGACCTGGGTCTCTTCATGGGGTGCCTGTATGAGGATGAGTTTGGCAGGGCATGGTAGAGCAGGGCGCCAGCCCCGATAACCTCACCTGGAAGCCACATCGCCTCTCTGCACTTCACTCTATTGGCTGGAGCAGTCACAAGGTCATCCAGGTACAAAAGGGGAGGGAAAGACTCCACTTGCTATAAGGGCGTGTGCAAGGCTCTGGGAAAAACATAGGGCCAGAAATATCCCTCACAGGGCCGATCCACTCTGCCACAGTGTCAGCGCCACGGGGGCAAGACATTATGTTTTATTCTTCTTTGATCCCTCATCTGAGACAGAACCTACATCCCATAGGACACAGTCCAGCTTTGTAGAACAAACGAAAGATGACAGAGAGTAGCGCTTGTGAACGGTAACTCATCACATGCCCGGCTTAGGAGAACAGTGTGCCCAAAGGTGGGGCTGTTGCAGGTCTGGCGTTCCTGGTTCCTGCCTCTCGAGCTTTCCACGCTCAAATTCCGGCAGCTCTTAGATGAAGCTACCAGGAAAAACCAAGAGTTCAAACCACATTGTAATTCAGTGTCTGGCAATAATAACCAAGTTTGGGTCTCCTAGAAATAACATCCTAAGAAAATATTTATCAGTCCTGTAAATAGCTACATGTCAGCAAGCTTTCAGGAGTGTACCATATTCATAGAAATAGCTGGAAACCTAGAGAGAAATTATTACAGGAATGGGTGCCTGTGGCTCAACCCAGTGAAACACAGGTTGCCCTGAGTTATGAGGTGGCCCTGAACAGCTGTGATATCTTAGAAGGACCACCAATTGTCCCCTGAATGGGGTTTCAACCAATCTAAGCCCAAAAGAAATCCTGTAGTGAAGGACTGATAATAGTTCCTGTGGCCTCTGTGTGATGTACATTTAGAAAGTTGGTTGCAATGCTTTCGGGTTCTGCCTTCAGAAGCTGCGCAGGGTTTGTGTGACCCAATTAAAGCCATGTAGTAGGGGGTCACTGTTCAATGAGACAATTGGATACCATTAAAGCTGAAAAATAAACCCAAGGTCAGAGCAAAACATTTCCTAGTTAGGATGCTAAGACAAAAGGGACAAAACTTGGGGCCGCACAAGTGCTAATGGCTAAGGACCTGAGTGCTGCCTCCAGACTTCCTGCAGTCAAACTGCTCTTCCATCACCCGTTCACCTCCCAGAACCTGGGGAGTTACTCAAGCTCTGTCCATGGTTTATATCACAGTGATGATGATATAGCCATGGCTGAATTTGAAGATCACCAAAACTATAAAGCATTTCGAATCGTGCCTGGGACATACCAGGTGTTACATATTTGCTGTGGTTGTTATCATGCAAAGGATCCATCCATCTAAATATGCGAGCACCCTTCAAAGAAGAACTAGTTTCATCTGGGGCTGCGCATCGCCCAGAGATAGAGCTGAAACAATACCGAAGTCCTATGCTCCGCCTCTGTGCCTCAGCATCCTGATTGGAAAGGCTTGTTTTATTTCCTTACCTGAGATCTGCCTCTGCAGTTATCATCAGCCGAGAAAGCTAAGTCTGCTTCCTGGCCTGTTTCCCTATAGACTTCAGGGGATGGGGAGAAGCAAAAATTGATCAAAGGACCGTGTTTTCTGAGCAGGGTGGTTTCCCTGCAGTGAGGCAGGAAGCAGCCCGCAGGACTCTGGGATGTGGGAAGAAGTCACATGTGGGGGAAGCCTGGGCCCTCCTGCCTCTCTGGAATAAAGAAGAAGGCCCGCTTCCGCTCCCAGCCCTTGGACCAGTGGTCCTCGTGATTTCCTCTGTGTCGCTCTCTATTTAGACACACACGGCCCATCTTCCCTGACTTCTTTATTAAATCCCCCTTTATATCCGGCAGCTGTCCAAGTGTGACTGCTTGTATCTTCTCCCAGAATCCCTCTGGAGTGGGGAGCAAGGGACATCAAATCTTGACACTGTTTGAGCAGAAATCTCAAAGTTTTCAGACCCATTCACTTATTCACTTCACATGAAATTTTACTGATCTCCCTGGTCTACCAAGTGCCCTGGGGACCCTCCTATCAACCTTGTGAAGTGGACACCACTGCTGTACGAAGTTCATAGAAGAGGAAACAGTGGATCAGAGAAGTTGAATAACTTGCCCACTGTAGACAGGTTCAGAATAAGATCTGTGTGAAATTGGATCCGGAGTCCTTACGGTGGCTGCGGGTCCTGGGTGCTGAGGCTGGACAGCTCTCTGAGCTCTTCTTCCCCTGCCCCACGCTGTCCTAGCTGCGCTGGCCTCCCCTGTGGGCCTCGCTGATCACATCCGCGGCCTTGCTTTGGGCCACTTCTCCAGCTCTTCCCTCCGCTGGGCACATGTTCACCCAAATACCTCCTCACGCACTCTCGTCTCAAGTCTTGGCTCTCAGTCCAGCTTCTCAGGGAGGCCTCCTTCTGCCCGGCCTTCTAGTGAGCCCTGCCTTCTCACCCCGCTCAGGCCCATCCCCAACCAGCTTGGCTGTCTTCTCTTTTCTATAACATTTCCAGTTTTCCTGCATATTACATGCTTTTCTTATTCTCAGGCTTATCGTTTGTCTCCTTCCCCACCACAACAATGTCCACCCAATCAGAGGAGGGTACTCCCTTAGCTTACTGCTCACCCAGATGCTCACACCACACCCACTGGCTTCCCTTCAGATCTTATCACTCTTCTGCCCTTTACCAGAAGCCTACAACAGGGCCAGGAATATAGTATGTGTTCAGTTAGCAGCTGCCAAGTGGGAAGGATAGGGTCCGCAGATGTGCACAGGCTGTTTGTCAAGTCAGCCTTTTCCCTTTGCTCACCTTGTAGGCTTTCGAGTGCCTGGGTCATGTCCCACAGGATCTCCCAATATCTCTGAGTATTGCTTTGGCATTTGGGTATGTTCTAATCATATACAGTATTTTCATCACAACCTTTTAGATTTCTTTCCTTCTTTCTTCTTTTCACGATTTGATGAGCCACCTGGCCTGTGTCTGGTGCTGTACCAGCTTCTGTGGATGAAATCAGGAAATAACGTGACCTTTGACTTCTAAGAGAGTCCTTACTATTACCCACACTGGACGCCCCCGAGAGCGGCGTGTGCTAGCTGGTGGTTTACTCAGCACTTGCAGGAGAAGCAAGTGAAGGATTAGGGGAATCAGGACAGGGAAGAAGGGAAAAGCCAGTTAAAGGTGCTATTTGAGACACAGTCTCAGCCTCACGGTAACCTGCCAAGGAGGTCTCCAGTTCAAATCACCACTCAGAGTTTCTCCCTGAAGTCACTCCAGTAGCTCTGGGTGGCAGAGAGCAGCAGGTGCTGGCTGTCAAAGGCAACAGCACAAGCCAGGTATGACGGCCTGGAACCCTGGCATCCCGGGAGGCTGAACTAAGGAGGACTGCAAGTTCAAACCCAGCCTGGGCAATTTAGTGACTTAGCAAGACTACCTCAAAAGAAAAAAAGAAAAAAAGACTTGTCCAATCCCCAGTACAAAAAAAAAAAAAAAAGAATTCTAAGGGCCTCAAAAAGCAGACAGACAGCACCCCTGATGCCACACAGAGGCTTGTTGTGCCCACCTCATGAGGGAACGGTAGAGAAAAAAGCTATCAGGAGACGGCAGGCTCTCTCATGCTACTGTCCTAAGGGCCACCTTGCTGACGCCCGAGGGAAGGGCAATCTGCAGAGGAGACGGGTGCAGCAGGCTGGAGACCGCCTTCGCCTGCGAAGCACTAATGCTCACTGTGTAGCCCGGACACGCCTCGCAGACCCTGGGCACTCTGTCTGGGGCAGCGCCTGACCTACCTCTAAGAGAGCAGGAGAGAGCGGGTGTTTTCCCCAGGCTTTCGGCTGGTCACCAAACGCACGACAGGAAAGGAAGCGCGTCTCACCTGACTACGTGCAGGATCGGGTCACAGGAAGTGGCATCAGGGAGGGAGGCAGGAGCCCTGGCCTCCACGCCAAGCTTTATGCTCTCTGACTCACTGTCTTTTATATCTCACTTGCAATTAACTGGCTTCTCTTTGGTTTTTCAGGATGTCTTCCCTCACCCGTCCAGTCAAATTAGTCAGACCCTCTGAACCCAAAATGTATCATTGGTCAAATAAAGTGCCACCACACAGTTTTCTTGGGGATTAAACGAAGAAATGCACAGAAAGCACTCAGCACAGTGCCTGACACGTGGCATTTAATAAATGTTAGCTGCGGGTATAACTGCCGCTAGGAGCAGCGTTTCCTGATAATACTAATTTACTTATTCTTCTATGCCCTTAGCAGAACAAGGTAAATCAAATATCAGATTCGCCAAGCCATGTTTTTTAATTCGTTTTGTTTTGTTTTTTTACTACACTGGTGAGTTATACTAGAAAGTACCTTTTGATTTATGGTAAAAGTGCTATTCAAAATGTCAACCTTTACTAGTGGGAAATGGAGAAATCAAATTAGTTCTTGTAACAGTATTTTATTTACTCATCTTGGAGCATTTAATCACATTTAATCTGGCACCAACCACCAGTCTAATCTAAATTATTTAGCAAGCTAAGTCATGATGATTGATTACTTTCTGAGGTCTGGGTCTTCTGTTTAGCTTCTAATTTGAGTATAATTTTCCTGGGAGAGTTGGTTCTTTTTCAAAATATTGCCGTCTTCAGATGGTTAGAAGCATATCAGTATCCTGAGTCAAGGAAGTTTGTTAAAAACTTTTCAACAGGTGTACAAAAATCTAGGAAATGAACAAATGGAACTGAAAACTTCTCATCAGCTGGAATTAAAGGAACTGGATTAGATCATATGCGCCAAAGAAGCAAAGGCCAGGGACATGGTGTTAAATATGTGCCGAACAAGAACACAATGCTTGGCACACAGCGGACTACCAATAAGTATGTGTAGAATGAATGAATGAATGCATGAATGAATGAATAAATGAGCTATGTAACTAATTTCAAACTTTCTAATGAGAACAGTATTGTAGGTTTTAAGCCAATTTGAAGTCTTTAAGGATCAAGACAGGATACTAATTAATTTACTAAAATCCCTAGTATGCAATCTAGTGGCCCTCTCAAGAAAATAAAATCAGATTAGATTACATACAGTTACCTTAATGATCTTACTCTAGGGATATTTCTCCCTCTAATCCATACTATAAATTGCTACAAAATTAATCTTTTTGGAATTTAATCTTTCATTAATCTGTTCCTAATACCACCTATCATATGTTTTTCTTTCTTACCTCTTCAAACAATTCAACTGAACAGCAGTAGCAATCTTTCAGAGTATAATATTTCCATCTCAGCGGGTAGAGAGAGCTGTTGTGATTTCTATGCCCAAAGTAAGAATGTCTTAGAAATGTTCTATTTGATCAGAAAGACAAATACATTTATATTTATAAAAGAATAAAACCTATATATTCATCACTCTCTTTTTCATTTCAAGCTGTTTAAACAATCAAAAGAATGAGAAACCCCAGGGGCAAGTAGCATCATTCAGCACGCTGAGATCATCCTAGTTATGTGGCAGGAAAATAGATGCATACAACTATTTTGAAACTAGAACATTTAGAATAAGGTAACTATTGCGTAGAGCTAAACTTTCACAGAACCCTCTTAGAGTAACTTGTTCTATTAAGACTTTATAGAATTAGAACCATTTCCCAAAACACAGTGTTTACAATAATGATGATAATGACACTGACCACTTACACATTATTTACTTGTAGGACAGTCACTGCGCTAAAGTTCTACATCAGTCGGTTTATGTAACTCTCACCTCCCTGTGATGTAGTTACTACTGCAAACTCAGGTTCATAGACAAGGAACCTAAAACTCAGAAATATTAAGCATCTTTCCCAAGGTCACCCACGTAGCAAGAAACAGAACAGGATTCAAAAAAGCTGTCTGATAGCACCTGCTCATTTTCCTAATCTCTGGTTATATTGACCTCATATAGTTTCACTAAACAGCAAGAACTGGAAAAAGTATTGTCTTCTCTATTTAGTAGGAGTAGTTCAGTACTTCTTCAGCTTGTTCTTTAAGTGGTGCCATTGCACTGGACAACTGTTAAGTTCGGTCAGCAGGTCAACATGTGCTAGCAAAGGAGAAGGGCAGGAAAACTCGTCAGCACTGAAGGCAGGTTAAGTGCTGTAGTAGGAACGTTGCCATCACAAGACCCTGCACTACCTCTAACACAGTCCCTGCCAGAGAAAGGATCCAGTGACCAGGTGCTGAATCAAATGGTCAAGCTAACACTGCAGGGAAGGAAGCATCAGGCAACAGATTTGGAGGGCTCCCCAGGAGCTCACTCTTTGTTACTTTTCACGACGTTTTCAATGTCTCAACCTCCCTATTAGGAGAATTATGAAAATAGTCTTCCTGAATGTAGATTTTTACATGGAAAATAATAATGTAAAAACTCAAATATATTTTTCAGACTATAGGTTTTAGCTTAAGTTTATTTCTATAAACCTCTAGAAATAATGGCCAAAAATATAACCAAAATCGTCAAAATATTTAGTATGTGTGGTATCTGAGAAAGGATCTAGAGTTTAATTTTATGGAGTTTTTGCAAAAAAGATATCCTAGAATAAGGAGAAGAACATTAAAGTGGTATCATAGACACAGAGATTAAGCGATCCCCAGGCTAGGGAGAGACTCCATACCTAAGGCCCCAAAATTTATCCTTACTTCCAGTTCCATGTCTGTTTCAATGATGCTGGACCAAAACCTTGGCTCATGATTCCCTAGGATGGAGCAGATCTAGCTGGGCACGGTGGTGCATGCTTGCAATCCCAGTACTGTGGAAGGCTGAGGCAAGAGTAGCACAAGTTCCAGCATAGTAATTTAGTAACTTAGGGAGATACTGTCACAAAATAAAAAATTAAAAACAACTCACCCAGGGTCCCAGAGCAGTTGCAGAGCCCAAGATGATTCTGACGGCTCTGCCTGCACCACGTGTACATGCTTTTATTCCATGAGAAGAGGATAGAGGAGAAAGTATTCCAAAATACTTTGGAATGTTCAATTGAGAACTCAAACAAATTGTACAGTGAGATAGTGACAAAAATCTAGCATCAAGATACATCATGGGTATTCTACTTCAGCAAGGATTTCAGTCCTTACATATCAGGGAACCTGGAC
The DNA here is from genome assembly GCA_004363535.1 of Dasyprocta punctata. NCBI lineage: Eukaryota > Metazoa > Chordata > Mammalia > Rodentia > Dasyproctidae > Dasyprocta > Dasyprocta punctata. The sequence continues at coordinate 14,571 of RJWM01022261.1, read as the reverse complement.
AGCATTTCGGGGTGTGGCTTCTGTGGCAGGCACCAAACAGATCGTTTAAAGATCCGTGCTAAAGGAAACTATGTCTGTTTGTAGAGCCCTGGCGGTGGAGGCAGGGGTGGGGAACCAGTTCACACAATATGCCACGATAGTGTAAAACTTTGAATATTTTGGAAATTGAGGTTTAACTTTTATGTAAAATTACTTACAACAAAACCAAGATTATGCATTGAACAAAAAGAAAAGTGACTGTCCAAAAGCATTCCCTTCTCACTTGTCCTGACTTCCTGATGTCAAACAATTAATACAAAAAAGACAAAAACCAGAAACGTGTTGTGAAGACATGAGTCCTTGAGATATTTCGTCTCCATAAGAGCCACTGACAATGCAAAGAAAGGCAATACTGTAAACGCTCTGACTCAGTTTAAAAGAGAAGACACTGATAGAATTCTGTGCAGACTGAGACCCTTCAGGAGACTACAACATTGTCCCAGAATGCAGGAGAATTGAGACCAAACCTAGAGACTAAAGAGGTGTAATAACTAAATGCAGCATTGTTCCCAAAGTTGAAATCTAAAGTGGAAAAAGGACATCAATGGAAAAACTGATGGAATTCAATATAAAGTCCCAAGTCTAATTAGGTATGAATAATGGGTCAGTGTCAGTTTCTTAATTTCGACAAATGTACAGTGGAAAAACTGCATGAGGGAAGTACTGGATCTTCCTGTACCATCGTTGCAACTTTTCTGAAATGTCATATTATTGTAAAAATAAAAAGTCAACTTAAAATACCCGTTAATAACCAGTCTTGTGGCAGTATTCTTCCAATTCAGTATGCTTTTCTGTTACCATGGCAACCTTTATCTTATAACAAACAGGAAGGGTTACAAGAGAAAAAGAAGAAGCAAATGTGACTTCGGTTACTGATTGAGCAATTTTATACAGAAGAGTCCCTCTAGCAAGTTTGTCTTGTTGTTGTCAGTACTTGTTATCTTGGGATATAGGACACCCACTCGTGAGTGTGGGAATATCCCACCCAGTGCTTCAGACTGTCTTGGCTTTAAAGGTGCTACTTAGCCAAAAGTGCTGCGCCTGGTTTGAAGAATCAACAGTCATAAACATATCATATTACGTAAATGCACACATCCGCTAGTGTCTTAGTTACTTTTCTCATTGCTGGGACAGAATACTTGACATCCACAAGTTAAAGGAGGGAGAGTTTATTTCAGCTCACAGTTGGTAGAGGTTTCAGTTCGTAGTCAGCTGGCTCCATGGCAGAGGTCTGGCAGAGAGGAAACAGCATGCAGCGAGCCTCTCTTTCCCGTTTACTCCACTGAGGCTGCAAACCTTTTGGTTGGTGCCACGCACACCCAGAATATGATAAACAAACTACTGGATCCATCCAGTACCACACACCCTTAACCCCAGTATTATACACCCTAGATCCAATCACTCTGAAAAACCACACCCATGAGCACATGAGGTTTAAGGGGGATATCTAGATGCAAGCCATAACACCTAGAAAGGATGACTTTCCTAAGAAAAATGACATTGGGGGAAGGCCTTAATTACAGATGTGGAGCTTTCAGAAGTTAGAAGACTGTTACAGTATGTAATTTAAACATCAAGGAGGAAAAAATTACTGGACAAATTTTGTCTTCAAGAGAGAAGAAATGATAAAAAAAGACTTCTCCAATGTGGAATAATTAAAAAGCATTTAGGACTTTGGATGTTGTGCTCAGAGAATTCTATTATTTAGTAAGTGCTAGTTCTGTATTAAATCCCAACTATGTGATAATGATTCATGTATACAAAAGACCCCAATTTAATATGATTCAACTTACAATCTGTTATGATAATATGACAGTAAGACACATTCAGTAGACACGTTACTTTGAATTTTACTCTTCTCTCAAGCTAGCGATACCAACACACTTCTCTCTCAAGGTGCAGGCAGTAGCGGAAAGCCACAGTTACTAGTCTACCCTGTCATTACTATCACAAAGAAAAACAACCAACACTCTTCAGTGTACTGCACTGCTAGGTTGGTACATTTAATGCATTTACAACTTGAGATATTTGCAGTTTACAATGGCCTTATTGGAATGTAACCCCACTATCAGTCAAGGAGCACCCATGCAGAACTCCTTTCACCTGCAGTGGTTCACATTTTCTGAAAAACAGATCTGTAATAAACTGTCCAATAGAGGCAACATATTTGCTGAGTGTATGTGATTTCCCAAAATGTGACATAAAATAAGAAAAAAAAAATCTGTGATGCAAACTGAATTTAGCAAAAACTGAACAAAGTGTGTAAGTTTTAACATGTGACAGAAATCCAAATGGAGAAAGAAGGAAGCAAAACAAGAAACAGTAAACAAAAGAAGAAGAGAAGGAGGAAGGAAGCAGGAAAGAGAGGGAGGGAGTGAAGAAGACTAGGACTATCATTATTATTATTATTTTTGTGTGTGTGTGGCACTGGGGTTTGAACTCATAATCTTGCACCTGTTAGGCAGGTGCTTAAGCCACTGAGCCAAACTCCTGGCCCTAGTTTTTTGAGACAGTGTCGCACTATGTAGTTCAGACCGGCCTTGCACTCACGTTGTAGCCCAAGCTGGCCTCGAACTCACAACGCTTCTCCTACCTCAGCCTCCCGAGTGCTGGAATTAAAGGTGTGCGCCACCATGCCCAGCATTAGATCTATTAAAAATAGATTAAAATACATTAATTTAATTTTCCAGCATTTTTTCTCCTACTCAAAATGCCCAAATCAATGCTCCTGTTTCAGGAAGACTGAGTTTTAGGAGCACTCCTGCTGTTCCATGACACTTTCTAAAAGGGAAATTACAATAGAGTTGTCTATTCAGTCCTTATCAGACCATAAACATTCTATGAGCCCTTGTGGGAAATGCTCTCATAAAGGAGAGCTTCCACAGACAATGACTCATCCGTCTTGGGATTCTGCAGTGTCTTCAATCATAAAATTTTGAGACAAGAAGTACCTCAACAGTACCTGTGCTCTCCTTGTCAGAAGCAACACACGGACACACTCTTTGCATATAAAGTTTACCATCCCACCTCTACTGTTGAATTTATTTGGGTAGCATTCTTAAATGCGTGAGAATAGTATGTGCTGATCCTGGAGGGTGGGTTGGCAGGAAGACAGGGAGCCCACACCCTGTGCCCCCCATTCCATCCCAGAGGGCAGCCCTGCTTGAAGTCCGTGAGTTTGTGATCTGGGCCTCGCCCATTGCATCCCAGAGGCAGGTCAGCTGTAAGAATGTAAGGCTGAAGGGAGCCTCAAAACTCAGGACAACAGGCCAGTGCACAGACACACACAGATGCCAAGATCAGGTCCATACCCAACACATCTCTGGGATGCAACACAGAGATCAGTACAGAACTGTAAACACCAAAGGAAGAAACTGAACATAGATGCCCCATGAGCCCACCAGCAGCCGTTAGGGATTTGTAGCCAGTTCTGGTAGAACAAGCCGGCCAAGCTACCGTGCACCTGCCACCATCAGGGGAGCTTCAGTGTAGCTTTGTGTATCTGGAGAAGCCAACCCTGCACCCCAAAGCCACCCTGGGAACCTGGAGTAGGAGAAACGCAGGTGCCTGACCCATTTCCTTATACTACAGGCAGACAGCCAACACAGGAAGTGCCTGGGACCCCAAAACCCACTTGTTAGGAAGAACCCAACAAAATATCAAGACAAAGAAGCGAAAGGTAGTCTCTGGCCTCCAACCCATGCAGAGCAAGTCCAGCAGATATAAATATGGAAGAGACTGGAAATCACACACCTGAAGTTTCTGAAGTGATGGCAACTGAAGTAAAGAAACAGCTACATGAGCCTATAAAAGAAACTAGATCAGAAATGCTATCTCAGGTAAAAAAAGAAATGAAAACATAATAAAAGAATTGCTGAGCATATCTAATGAAGACATGGATAAAAAATACAGGAGCATAGGAAAATGAGGGAAATCTTGAATGAACAATATAACAGAGGTATAGAATGCATGAAACAGATTCACAGAGATATCCAGGAAATTCAAAACTCCATCAAAAGCTGGAAAAATTACTTGAAAGAAACTGAAGATAAACCTTCAGACCTTGAAGACAGGTTTCAGCTAGTGACCATGAAAGGAAAAATCTTTTAAAAATAACAAGAAACCAGGAAATAACAATTCAATGGCTGCAAGATGATGAAAAAAAAAAGAAGATGATACAAAGAAAAATAATTTAAGAGTGATGGGTGTCAGTGAAAAAGCAGGGGTCCACACAAATGAAATAATAAGACTATTCACAGAAGTAATAGCAGAAAACTTCTGAAGCATGAGAAAAAGACCTGACATACAGATAAGTGAAGCATACAGAACTCCAACTAGCTGTAACCAAAATAAATCTATACCCAGACATATAATAACCAAGATCCCAGAAATTCAGCACAAGAACAGAATATTAAAGGCTACTGGAGAAAAGAAACAGATCACCTATAAAGGAAAACCCCTCAGAATCCTGACAGACCTGTCAACACAAGCCATCAAGTCAAGAAGAGGTGGAAGTATTTTGAATCCTGAAAGAAAACAACTTCCAGCCCAGATTGATGTACCCTGCAAAACTATCTCTCAAAATTAGTGGAGAAACAAGATAATTCCATGACAAAGAACAACTAAAAGAATTCACGACCACCAAACCAACCCTACGAAGAATACTGAAGGACATTCCAGAGAGAGAGAAAAAATGACCATGGTTCCAGAAACAGTGGCAAAGGGTGATCACTAAGCAGGGAAAGCTGTTGAATGGAGGGGAAAAGTAGGGACCCAATGGCAGGAAAACAGCATGTCAGGGACAAGCCAGTGCATGTTGGCCATAACCATTAATGTAGATGGCCTCAATTCACCAATAAAAAGAAGTACAGTCAGAGTGGATGAGGAGACAGGATCTGTCAATATGCTTTATACAAGAAACACATTTAACTCAAAAGGAAATTCATAGACTGAAAGTCACAGGAGAGAAAACAATATTTCATGTGACAGGGAATAAGAAAAAGGCCGGGAGGGTAGCTTGCCCATCAATGCAGAATGGATAAGAAAGATACGGCATTTTTGTAAAATGGAAAGCTACTCAGCTATAAAGAAAGATAACCTCAAGGATTGTGTAGTAAATGAATGCAAGCTGAGATCATGCTCATGGATAAAATAGTTCAGAGTCACATGGGTGAACACTGTGCTGTCTCCCTAGTGTAAGAGACTGAGGGAGTTAGTGGGAACCAAAATGCACAATGGATATTGTGAAAGTAAAGGAGAGGGAGGCATCTGAAAAGGCGGGGTGGCAGCCATTGTTAGTTTCCTATTGTCTTGTTTTGAAGCCATGTATGGTTTTCACTGTTTTGTTTTGTTTTGTTTTATTCTGTTTCGTTTTTTATTTTATTACATCCAATGGGATGGGCAGCTAATTCAAAGATAACAAAATACATTATGATAGCCATTGGTGATTTCCTATTGTCTAGTTTTGAAGCCCTGTATTGCTTTCATTGTTTAATTTTAATAGATTTTATTCTATTTCATTTTGTTTGGTTTTATTTTGTCTGATGGTATAGGCAGCTACTGTGAAGATAACAAGAGGCTTTATGGTAGCCATTGTTGATTTCTTATTGTCTTGTTTTGAAGTCCTGTGTCATGTTCACTGTTTTGCTTTGATTTGCTCTATTCTGCTTTGTTTTGTTTGGTCTTATTCTCTTCAAAATAAAAAAGAGAGAGAGAATAATGTCTACTTATTGCAATGAGTTGAATGAAAACTGATAATTTCCCTTTCCCTCCAAGCATCCCTCCCCATATTCCCCTAGTAGTGGATGTGGTTCCACTTAGTTATTAATGCTCTTTCTTTTTTTTATTTTAAAGATAATAAAACCAAGCAAAATAAAACAGAATAAAGCCAACCAAAACAAAACAGTGTAAGTGATACAGGATTTCAAAACAAGACAACAGAAAATCAACAATAGCCACCATAATACCTCTTGGTGTCTTCAAAATAGCTGCCCATACCATCAGGCACAGTAAAATCAAACAGAACAGAACAGAATAGAGCCAATAAAAACAAAACAGTGAACACAATACAGGACATCAATGCTCTTTCAAGCATAAAAACAAATTCACACAAATAGGTCTTGACACAATATTTTACAAAACTTGGATCGTATTCATCTCTTCAGTATTTTTCACTTGACATTGCATCATAAGCACCCCTTTGGGCTGACTCATACAGAGCTAACTTAGCCCTATTCTGGTTCACAGCTCTGTAATACAACATGGTAGAAATGTGCCATAATTTGATCAACCATCCCTCTACTAGAAGGATGTTTCTAGCTTTGTTTTTCACTATGACAATTTTATAATAAATATCTATATTCATCTATATTTATGTGTTAAAAGTCTACATTTATACATAAATATTTATGCATAGATGGTTTATTTCTAGTAGAGATGTCCCAAAATGAGTTACTGGTTACAAGGAGTAACCCACATTTCAATCCAGGCATAGAGGTAACTATGACTAAAAAATGCAAGTACCTATTTCTCCCTCTTTTAGTATTTGGGACCCATGGAAATTTATATACTTTTTTGGGTTGGGTTTAGATATTCCCCTAAAGGCTTATGTGGTTATAGGTGGGGATTTTTCAGAGGTAGCTGCATCTACAGTGTGTGATGCTGGAATTGATTCATGGTACAAATATTAGGTTCAAGGGCACTAAGATTAAGGGTGTGAGTTCTGCCCACCCTAAGTAGTCTAGACAAAACATAAAGGATAGAAAGACCTGTGGCCATTCCATGTTCCTTTGCTACCATCCACCTGCTATGAGATGTTTCTCTTCTGTGATGCTTACCTGCCATGCCTCCCTGACTTGGAGCCAGTCAATCATGGACTGAAAGCTCTGCAAACTATGAGCCAAAATAAACTTTTCCTGTTTTAACTCGGGTGTTGGTCATTTTGTCTCAGCAAGGAGAGAGAAACAACTAAGACAGAATTGGTTATAATGGATGTAAGGTCCTTGCCATGACTGTACCTAATCATGTGGTTTAGGAGCCTTTGGAGCTGGCTTATGGGAAGGGAAATAGTTAGGAAGAGTTTGGAGATGCTAGTTGAAAAAGAAGACCTGGAACACCTGAGGTTGTATTTGATGAGAGATTCTGGTGAGAGTTCAGAAGGTCAAAAGGTGGGTAGAAATTCTGTTAGTAAATACCAGGCTCAGGAGATTTCTACTGGGAAGAAGTACTGTATTGGCTGTTAGACTCCAGAAAATGCACATTATATTATACCTTGGCAGAAAGTTTGTATTTTGCATATGTCCAGAGACTTTGCCTGAGATTATGATTAATGACAGTAGGTTTACTAATCTGGCAGAAGAAATTTCAAGGCAGTCTGATGTTGAGGCAGTGGCATGGCTTCTTGGGGGCTTTTATTCAGATTTACGTTGAGAATCAAGAGCAAAGAGCCTGGCAGAATGATTTAAAACATTTTGAATTTGGCCAAAAAGGAAGCTCCAGGACAGTTGTGGTTTGGAAAGATGGAACAGAGAAGAAATTGGTCATTGAAAAGACTATTGAGAAAAAGCCAAGTATTTCAGAAGACAGCAACAGAAAAGATAGCCCTAGGACATCGCAAGAACCAGCAAGTCTCAAGTCTTTGCAGCCTCAGAGTTGCAAGGATGAAATGCCTTGCTATGAGAAGGGAGCCCCAGAACACCAAGCTCCCGAGTGGCAGCAGCTAGGAAATGTGTTCCTCAGGATTTGGTTCATAGGCACTGCACCCCTACAGCCAAGAAAAAGAGAAGTCTGGCTACTGCTAAAGCTGGCAGCAGACTTTGGCATTATCCACATGATGCTGATTTTAGCTGCATGCAGAATGGATGAGTTGTGAGATCAGGAAGGCTTCCACCCAGATTTTCAAAGAAGGCCTGAGATGCCAGGCCGTGTGCCCCTGAGACTGCAGTGCGTGAAGCTGTGAGTGTGAAGCCAGAGGTGCAGTGAAGACCCCAGAGGTTTGGAGAAGCCAGGATTATGGATCAACTGAGGAAAACTGCAAGCAGGGAGCAGAGTTGGTCCTAGAGAGAAGACATTGGAGCTACAACTACTGACAGCACCATGGGGTGGAGCCACCCAAGCCCTTTGGAGCTCACAACTTGCCACAGATTGCCAGAAATTCTGGAAGTAGAAGTTAATGTTTGCCTTGCTGAATTTTGGTCTTGCTTTTTTCCCATTGCTTGCTCTCCCCCTGTTTGTAACTTTTGGGCTGGCAGTGTCTATCTTGTGTCACTGAATGTTGGAAGTCTTTCATTTATTTTTCATTTGAACAGGGGCTCACAGCTAAAAGTTTGCCTTAATCCTCAGAGGAGACTTGGGATTTAGACTTTTCAGCAATGCTGGAACTCTTAGGACTTAGGCAACTCTTAGAGAAGGACTAAATGCCTTTTACATAAAGGGATGTACATGAATCTTTGGGGAGCCAGGGGCAAAATGTTATGGCTTGTGTTTAGATGTCCCCCAAAGCTTTATGGTATTATAAGTGAGATTTTTTCAGAGCTGGCTGGATTTACAGTGTGTGATGCTGGAATTGATTTATGTGTAATACTAGTATCAAGGGCACTAGGATTAAAGGTATGAGTACTACCAACCCTAGCCTGGATAAAACATAAGGGATAGAAAGAGCTGTGGTCATCCTTTGTTGCTGTATTATCTTCTGCCTGCTATGTACTATTTATTTTCTGTGATGCCTGTCTGCTATGCTACCCTGCCTTGGAGCCAGTCAATTGTGGAATGAAACCTCTATGAACTATGAGCCAAAATAAACCCTCCTCCTTTAGCTTTGAGTGTTGGGTATTTTGCCTCAGCAATGAGAAAACTAAGACATACAGTAACATGAGAAGACAATGATCAGCGGAACGCAGAGTAGGTGTAATAGAAACACTTTACTACATCATTATGCGACCAAACAAAGGCCCCGACTAAACTGGATGTAAAGAACTTCTCCACAGGATTGTATCAAAGTGTGATGCAGGTGCCCGGGACCTGCTGCAGATCCTAGTCCTCTCTCATCTCCATGACAACCTCTTAGTCAAAGGGTAGGAAAAGAGGTTTCTGATAGTTTCCTAGTCTGCTTCTTTGGAATGCTAAGATTTGCCTATTCCTAATTTTTCCCATCTTGGATAATCATGGTACCTAAATGTTTAAAATAAAGAAAGAATAAGCCCTTCTTTTGAGAGAGAAAGCTTTTGAAAATAGTGACAGATTTCTGAATAACTAATTTTGGCAATGCAACACTGCATGGCTGGGCAACAAATATCTCAAGAAGCCTTGCTAGAGAAAGAGCAGAAAGTCATTCTCTCAAATTGGAGCCAGATTGAGATGTTAGGTTCCTTATAAGAAATGTCAGTTCCAGAATGATGTGTGTGTGGATGTGTGTGTGTGTGGTACTGGGAATTGAACCCAGGGCCTTCACACTGAGCTACATCCCCTTCCCTTTTTTATTTTTATTTTGTGACACAGTTTCATTAAGTTACTAATGAAACTGTGCTCAGGTTTGGCTCAAACTTGTGATCCTCTTGCCTCAGTTTCCCTCCAGTAATATTATTACTATTATACTTCAGCAGAAACCTTGGCATGGGGATAGCTATGAAAATGGTGCAGCCTCTTGATGTTTCGAATGTCCTTTGGAGAGCAAGTGGTGTTACAGAAAACCTAGTTGGGATCTGAGCTCAGGCACTTGCTGCTCAATGTCATGGAAACCCCCTTGGGTTAGAACCCAGGAGATACAGGTAACACTGAATAAGACATACATACTTGTGCAAAATGGGGGCCCTTGCTCTCTACCTCCTAGCAGCCTGTGAAATACGTGCCTAGTAGAACCAAAACTAGAATAGGCATAGAGGCTGAGAACAGAGACTGAGTCAAACCAGCCTCAGACGATGGTTAGTGTCTGGATCATTTTGATTTTGTTTCTTAGCCTCTGAACCTCAGCTTCCAAGAAGCGAATCATACGGCTACTCCTAGGACTGACTTACAAATGAGGTGCGCTCATGCCTTCAAAAGTGTTAGTGCGGTAACCCGACACTCTGTAAGACCTCACTAATTGAAAGTCATTATTTTGTAAAGTGTCCTTGGATGTGGGAATTAACCCAGAAGCTAGAGCTCTTCTCCAAGGTCACAAAGCTTTTCCTGCGGTTCAGTTTCTGCTTCTTTCTCTCCTGAGCCCTCTGTTCTTGCTAAGGCCCATTTACTCTGTGTCTGAGAGATAAATAAGGGCTTTCATGCTAGAATCAAGTCTGTGAAAAAGTTTAAGAACACCAGATCCCGCTTGTGGCTGGATTGGAAGCTGAGCACTCAGGAGCCCCAGACCATAACACATTAAGGCCTGATTGCTCTGCACCCAAGGATGCATCAAAAGAGCAAAGATCAGCAAATAGACCCAGATGCAGGTAGAGAAATTTCTTCCAACTCAACTTTGAGACAAAATAAGGACGGAAGCAGCAAAACATATTTCCTTGCTCTGGGGTTTCACCAGCTGCTGTGTCATCTACTTTCCACCTATTATTCTTAAGGCCAGTTAGTAGAGATTACATCTTTCAACAATGGAGATATGCTCTGAAAATGCATTTTTAGGCAATATCACCCACTACTAGGCGATGGAATGCATGGGGCCACCGTTGTATGTACAGTCAATGCATCATGGGCCAGAGGTATGTGGCACATAACTGTATTTGTCAGTCATCCCAATGCAAGAATGGAGGCAGGACTATACTTTTAGGGTTGACACAGGATCAGTCTACTATAGGTCTCTATCCTGAGACTTTGTATAAGACTATGCTCAAAATAGTTTCCATATGAAGGATGACCTGGGTAATATGGTGACAGCCCAGAGGGCTGGAGAACTTCTCTAGAGATGCATCTTATACAGCCGCTAGATTAAATAGTAGCTATTTTTCAATATTAAAAGTTCCTTCTCTGTTTTGTAGTTCCTTCCTCCAAACTTAAAGCTTCTGGTTAAGTCTATGAAATACCAAAATCTGGTTCTTGTGTTCTGAGGGCTAAAGAAATTGTTCATAGTCATCCTTGGAAAGAGTAAAGCATTCCACGAGCACAAAACATTACACGATAATAAAATTCACTCATATATTTCTGAAGCTGTGGTCCATGGCTAAAGGTAGTACTAAAAAGGTCCCCCAAATACACTTCACAGGCTGCATGAGGTTTGGAGACCTGAGGGCCATGCGGGTAGTGTACTCTCCCCCAAATCCAAAAGTCCAGCGAGATACTCATTTGTTTTATCTAATCACATAATTTGTGGTAGGATTTTTATCCCCTCAACATCCACTGCTCTTCCTTCAGAAGGGCTACGATGTGACAGGTGTGCTACAAGTTCATGGGTTAGAAGCTTAATTCCTCACTGAGGCCTCACTGAGAGGCAGGACCTGTGGGGCGGTGCTGGGTTATGAGGAGAAGCCCGTGTGAATGATGTCTTGCACGAATGAGCTCTCAGTCAGTGAGTCCTGGCTCGTACAGCACTGGATTAACATGAGAGCAGGCTGTGTTAAAGCAGAATTGCTTGTTTGTGTCTGCTCCCCTTTTTGCCATGAGTTGACACTGTAAGGGCTTCACTATATTGAGCTACTTGATTTTGAAATAGCTCAGCCTATAGAACCATGAGCTAAATAAAACTTTTCTTTGTAAGTCACTCAGTCTCAACTATTATGCCACAGCAACAGACAATAAGATAAAGCAGAAACCAACTTTATATTTGGGAGATGGACACTGCTATACCATTCCAGTTTATGCTGTTTGGGTGGGTGATGCTGACCCTAAGATTGGAATCTGTTATGATTTATATCTAGATGTCCCCCAAAGCCTCATGTATTCCCAGTTGGGGCTTTTGGGAGTGACTGGATTATGAGTGCATGATAATGGATTAGTCTCCTGATGGGTTTAGAGCTGGGTAGGATTTTGGGAGGGGAATTGTGGTAGGAAGAGACAGGTCACTGTGGGTGTGCCCAGAAGGAGATAGATAGATAGAGTATCAAAAAATGTATACACAATTCAGCAGTTCACTGTACTAGTAAGTGTCTAGAAGCTAATGGCCACCACTTTGCCCATCTCTTATAATTGTAGAAGATAAAAGTAACTTGTATTAATCTCATGATTCTCAATACATTTAGTACTAAAATATGTATGTAGGTTTTTCTTTTCCTGATGTATACATCTTTTGGGCAGACCCTGTACACCTTTTCTCCCCTCTTGATGGCTCCCTCCCTCCTGCCTGCCCTGCCATGGACTGTTTCTCCTCTGCCATGACACCCTGCCTTGGAGCCAACTGAGTGTCGACTGAAATCTCTACGAAGAGTGAGCCAAAATAAACCTCTCCTCCTTTGCCTTGTGAGTGTCAAGTATTTTGTCCCAAGGTGAGAAAGTAAGCCAGCATGTGATTTTCGGAATGGCTAATTGAAGCACTGCCTGTCTTGGTCTAATGTGTCAAGCAAAAGTGGCATTTGGCCCAAATAAGTCCAATGAGGTTTAAATCAAAATGTCTATGAGACTCTTGGGAAGGAAAGAAATGTTTCTTTTCAAAGGACTTAATCAGGAATCCCATTGTCTGGAGTGGCCGTGGGATGTCGCATGGAGAAGGCCAGACCTGTGGCAAAGCCATCACAGAGCAAAGTAGAACGTGAGGAAAAGGGATGAGTGGGGGACTTCACCTGAGCTGTGAACCAACTGTACCTGAGGCTCTACCGCTGTCCTTTGGTCATGTGGGTCCATCGATTGTCTTACTCCAAATTGGCTTCAGTAGGTTGGAGCTGGTTTCCTGTTTTTTCTAGCCAAAGAAGGCTATTCCCTCTGCCACTTCCTTGGTGCTGTGCCCAGTGACTCTGTGCAGAGTGGGCAGGCCAGATGACCCGCACTCCTGTTCCCATAGTAGCAGCCTCTGGAGCCCTAATCAGGAAGAACCAAATAGCAGAAGCTGTTCACATGCTTGTGGCAGCAATTTTAAGGATGCCCTGTGCAGGACTGACCCCAAGGAGGGATTCTAAAAAGAGCCTTGCTTATATAATTTCAGTTCTTAAAATAACTACAGATTGAGTCTGAGAATTCCTCTGGGGCTCATGACAGCCTAACCTGGGATGGAGAGGTCAGAGCATCTCGGTGAATGAAAAATAGGCTAAGAACAAAATCACCTCTTATCTTTAGCAGAGGATAAGCATGGGTCAGGACTCCAGGAGGTAAACTAGTGACTGCATTTATTTAACAACTTCTTCCGGACACTTTCAGCAGCTCAGGAGGAAAGCCGACCCATTTTTGGGGACTGAAATCAATAGACTAATAAAAGTAACCTTTAAAAATAACTTTCCCCCATTAAAAGATACTTCCCATTGAGCAGCAATCAGAAAAAAATGCTTTTTTCTTGGCTGTGACTCATTTTTCTACAGATGGAAAAGGAGTAAGATGGAATCCTTGGTGTGCTGGATGGTCATTTACCTGAGAGCTACACACAGGAATTTCCATTCCTAACAGAGACTCCAGCCCAGGTTTGCAAGCTCTCCTGGGTGGGTAACTCTCCTTTTCTCACCTGGGGAAAGTGGGTGGGGCCATGGGAGCCCCCAGATCATCGCTGTGCCAAGAGGGGTCCATCGGGTGCTCACCTCCTGCCTCCATTAGACTAAGTCCTGGAATCCAAGCGGGAGAAGCTGATAGGACATCTTGGAAAAGGGCTATGAGGTACTCTGGGGGGAGGATCTCAGATTACCCTTGAGCTGAGCAGAGGTGAAGCAGGATGTAATTTGTCCTGCAAGTACATGGTCCACTTTTTAGTGTTGAGTACTTCCCTGTTCTGAGTCCCTCAGAATGATAGTGTCATTCAGATTCCATTTGTTGTGTGTTTCCCCCAAAGATTCCTTTTCCTACTTACGTAAAGAACAATATCTTTCTTTGAGATTTTATCCATTACTCCCAACGCCACCAATAATCTGGGGTTTATAACCCTTCTCCTCCATCCATAGGTCCTGCTTCCACTCTACTTCCTGGGGAGAAACATACCTTGAAAGCATCAGAAGCTCCAAGCTCCTTTTTAAATTCAACTTAGTCACTTGCATGAAATATGTGGTTAGTGTTGCTTTATGGACTTTGGAGTTTTGGCTGTCCCTTCTGCCACCAGATGGTAATATGTTGTGAACATTATTTTCTTAGGGACTGTAATCTGCATTTTTGATAATAGGAATGGTGGTTATTTTGCAGCTATGTTTCCTGAGCCCTGAAGCTAAATAATACCCCAAAAGAAGGACAAAGTAAACACAAAACTTGTTTTAAGTTTTCTTAATTGAGCTAAGTGTGGTGGCACACATCTGTAATCCCGGAATTCTGATAGGTTGAGGTAAGAGGATTGGAAGTTTAAATCCAGCCTGGGCAACTTAGCAATGTAGAGAGAACCTGCATCAAAATTAAAAAGTTTTAAAGGGTAGAGAATATGACTTGTTGGAAAATGCAGTGACCCTGGGTTTAATCCTTACTAGTGCTAAATAAAAATTTTATAAATCAAAG
>RJWM01022260.1:0-33985 GCA_004363535.1 Dasyprocta punctata | reverse complement strand
TGGGCACTTAAGCCACTGAACCAAACTCCCGGCACTAGTTTTTTGAGGCAGGGTCACACTATGTAGCTCAGGCTGGCCTTGCACTCGCGTTGTAGCCCAAGCCAGCCTCAAACTCACAGCGCTCCTCCTACCTCAGCCTCCTGAGTGCTGGGATTAAAGGCATGCGCCACTACGCCCGGCTAGCCTGGAACTCTTGTTCGGACCCTGCCATCTACCAGGCTAGCAAGTGACCTGACCTTTCAGGGCCTGTTTCCTCTTTCATAAAATGAGAATAATAACAATGAAAAACCTGAAGGACTATTGTGAATGTTGAATGTCATGGTGCCATAAATGCTTGGTACATAGTAAGTGCTCTTTCAATGGTCCTGCCATGCTTATTGCCACTGTTATTACTATCATTACTATAATTATTACTACCATTCTCCCAAGGCCAGTCTTCTTTAACATAAAGACCTTTGTCTTATTTATTTCTGTGTCTACAGTAATGCACAGTAAATGGGAGCTAAACAGAACTTCAAAAGGTGAGGCACCCCAGAGACATGGAATGGCATGTTCAAAGGCCCTGCAGTGAGAAGGTACATGAATATTTTGAAGAAAATTTGGTACACAAAATACAATTCTTAGTTACAGGGTCCAATCAGATATCCCAGGCAATCCTCCTACTTCATCGTCTTGCCACGCAGATGACTTCAGTCTTGCTGAAGCTGAGCCCATGACGCCTACTCAGAAGGAGCACCATGCTCCTCTTACTGACGAACTCCTGAACCCAAAAGGCCCAGGGAAGCACAATTATGGCAAGAGAATGTAGGGTTTAGTTGCCACAAAAAATAATCCCCCAAACCCATCATGGCAATTTGTTCTTGGAATTGGACAATTAGGAGATGGAGGAGGAAGTTACTGGGGAAGGGAGCCCAGATGGGGGCCATGGCTTCCAGGTAGGGGAAGGGAAGCAAGGCTTTGAAGTCAAAGCCAAAGGCCAAGATGGGGGGAAGTAACAAGGATGCCTTGCATGGAGCTCCTGACCCCGCCCTCAACGTGCCATAGTGCATGAAAAGGGCCCAGTGCCAGGAACCAAACTGAAGGCTACCCCCACCCCACCCTCCTCCAGCCTCTGGGAAGTGTCTCCCTTCCCACTCTCTACTGCTCTCATTCTGCTAGGGCCTCCCTCAACTTAAGTAGTGGTCCTCCAGGGGCACTTGCAGCTCATAAAGACAAGGGCCTCAATACCCCAAAGGAGGAGATCATTAGTGTTTCCTTTCTGACCATGGAAGCCAAAGGGAGTGAGGTTTCTGAAGGAGCTTGCTGAGGCCTCAGGGATGGGAAAACAGGGACTGGGAGGCGGGGAGGATGTCATCTAGCAATGAGTCCCAAGGTGGGCCTCCCCAACACTACTTATGCCCTGCAAACTACTCGCATTGAGGGAGTTTTTTAAGGTCAGATTTTTTAGAATAGAATTTACACACAGTTAAAGATAAAAAATTTAACTGTATTTCTATGAGTTTTAGCAGACGCATGCATTTCTGTGACCATTACCACAATAGAGAAACAAAACAGAGACACATCACCCCCAGATTCTCCTGGGCTTCCTTATAGTCAGATTCTTGCCCCAATCCCTCAAAACCACCATTGAGTTGTCTCTTTAGTTTTGACTTTTCCAAAATGTCGTATCAATGAAGTCATATAGAACATATCCACAAAAGCCTGCCTTCTTTTGCTTAGCCTATTGTGTGTGAGATTATGCCATGTTACTGTATGTATTAAAAAAGTTTGTTTTCATTAATAAGTAGTGTTGCACTATATGGATACATAACACTATTTATTCAGTAACCAAAGGCTCCTTAGG
Source organism: Dasyprocta punctata (assembly GCA_004363535.1). Lineage (NCBI taxonomy): Eukaryota > Metazoa > Chordata > Mammalia > Rodentia > Dasyproctidae > Dasyprocta > Dasyprocta punctata. Next base: position 32,142 of record RJWM01022260.1, on the reverse strand, counting down.
TTGTCCCAGTTTTTTACTATTATGATTAAAGTCATTATAAACATTTGTAAACAGGTTTTTGTGTAGACCTAACTTTTCATTTCCCTTGGTAAATATCTAAGAATGGCATTGCTGAATCATATAAGTGTATCTTTAATTTTATACTAAGCTGCCAAACCATTTCCCAAAGTGGATATACCATTTTGCATTCTCAAGCAATTTATGAGAGTTTCAGTTGCTCCAAATCTTCCTTGATACTTGAGATAGTCAAATTTTTGTTTTTGTTTTTTAGTAACTCCAAATGTATGTCATAGTTTCTATGCTTTTAATTTAGAGGTCAAACATCCTCTCATCTGTTACTTGCCATTCATATATCTTCCTTGGATATGTTCAAATAGCTTGACCATTTTACAAATTGGATTGTTTTATTCTTACTCAGTTTCAAGCATTTTTTTATATACAACTCCTCTATCAGATACAATATTGCGAATATTTTCTCCCAGACTGTAGCTTGTCTCTTTATTGTCTTAACAGAGATTTTTGAAAAACAGATGTTTTGGATCTTGATGAAATCAATTTTATCAAGTTTTTCTTTTGTAGACTGTGCTTTTGGTGTTATATCCAAGAAATTTTTGCCTAACCCAAGTCACAGAGGTTTTCTCCTATGTTTCCTTCTTTTATACTTTTAGGGCTTTTTCTTTTATACTTTCTCTTGTGATTTTCTCTTTTCTACTTTAAAGTTTACATTAGGTCTATTCATTTTGAATTATAGGCTCATGCTAGTTACTGGCTTTTTTATTTTTTTCTTTTGTGATTAGATGTCCACATTTTCCAGCTCTGGGTTTTTGTTTGTTTGTTTGTTTTGTTTTGTTTTGTTTTATCTTCCCTCCACTGAATTCTCTTTGCTCGCTGTGAAAAAACTCAACTGACTTGCATGTATTTCTGCATTCTGTTCCATTGTTAAAAACATTTATCCTTCCATCATTCCCACGGTCCTGATCACTCTAGCTCTCTATCAATTCTGGAAGTCAGGTAGTGTAAATCTATTCCTTTGCATTGTTTTTAAGGCCCTCTCTTCTCTACAGGGCCCTCCTATTTCCTGTGGTTTTTTCAGGCCATGGAACAAATTCTGGACAAAGGTCAAAGGCCCTGCGATAGCCTCGTGATGCGAACCTTGAAGCTCCTCTCCTGTCCCTCCTGCCCTCTAGGAATAGCGATGTGCTTGTAGTTCTCAACTGTACCTGACCACGCCAAGCCTCCCAGCCTTTGCCTGTACTGTCACCTGTGGCCTCCTCAAAAGTCTCCTCACCCAAGTAGCACAGTACAGTGACCAGAATGTGGACTCTAGACCAAGCTGTCCAGGCTTGAGCGCAGAAAAGGGAACCTACTACCAGCACTACCACTGGGACAATGCATCTCCCTTCTCCAGGCCTCAGTTTCTTGTCCATGAAATGGAAATAATCAAAGTACCTCTTCTTTGGGTTGCATTGGGGATGAAATATTTCAAAAAATGTATAAATGCATGCATGCACTTACTGAAATACATACTATATATAAATAAAATAAATAGCTGACAAGGTGGGTTGCTATCATTAGTGTCTGAGATACCTTTGCTGTCCACTTTTGCTGAGAAAACCTGTGAGCACAGCTCCTTCCCCGCAACTTGTCAACCCTCTCCAGCAAGGGTCAAGCCCATCTGAGCAGCTAAAGGCAACCACCGAGGCCACAGCCCCACTATAAAGTTGTTGAGCTCATAGACAGAGACATGTCAGCAACACTTCAAAGCCAGAGCAGCAAGCCAGACTTTGGCTCTGCAGAGAGGAAGCCCACTTACAAGCACAGCCCTGGGAAGCAGAGCTGTCCACCCTGAGGCTATGCTTTCCTGGGAAGAAGACAAATGAGGACCAAGAGCACCATGGGTTTTATACTAGGACAAAGGACAGCCCCTCAAGCCAAGAGGAGTTCTCAGGAGAGATAGGAAGCTCCCGTGAGCTTCAGCTTCCTATCTCTCCTGAGGGGGCTGTTCTACCCCACTGAGACACCTGTACTACAAGGAACAAGTGGGAGGCTGGAAAGAGCCCAGGGGGTCCAGGCCCTGCTCACACCCAGTAGCAGGTGGGAGGTGTGCTCTACCCAAGTTGGCACACCACTCTTGGAGCCCCAGACAATGCAAAGGGCTCTGGGGAGCAAAGAACCAGAAGAGGAAAAGCACTTCTCGTCTTGGCGAGCCTACCCACCTCCTGCAGCCCCTCATACCCTGCGCCCTCAAGGTGGGTCACAGCCCTGCAGGAACCAACATTCTCCTCCTGCCTCACGGCCCCCTCCTTCCAACCCCAGGCAGAACCGAGGGGGACAGTGGGGCCAGCCAGGCACTGCCAGGCTGGGCACCTCACTGTGCAGGACTGGGAGAAGAGGGCAGCCAGTGCCTTTGCAGGAGCCTCAGGGAGTTGGCAAAGCATTCTTGTGAGTCCACTCAGCTGCTCAGCTATTTCCTGCCTGTTCCAGCGCCGCACGCCCCACCTGCTCCTACTTAACAATTTCCTGTTTACCGCCTGCCTCCTGCAGCCTCCAAACTCCATGGCGGCAGCCAGCAGTACAGACAGAGCTGGCGATGGACAGACACATGGACATTCTGCATGTTCTGGCAAGGCCTGATCTTTCCCTTCAGGCAGCTCTATCAAGCCCAGGGCTAGGGACCACTGGCAACCTCCTTGGGTAAGATGCAGCCTGGGATGGGAAGAGGATGTGTGCTGGCTAGCTGAGACTGACTTACTACTGTGTTAGTCACCCCCTCACAGAAGCAGCCGTGCCCTAAAGTAGCCTCTTCTCTCTACTTTACCTGTCAAAAGTCTCTCCTGGCTGCCCCTACCCATACTGGCCCCGTTCAATCAGGTACATGAGCCCCCGTGTCACTTAAGTGTCCTCCTCTAGGACTTCATGTAAGAGTAAACTTTACAGGCTTCTAAAGACAGATTAAAAGGTCAAAGATTTGACTCTAATCTCAGCACTCCTCCTTTGTACCTCTGATTTGGGCAATTTATGTAATTGTCTGGGCCTATTTTTTCCAAAGACTAATAGTAGTACCTATCTAGCAAGGCTCCTGTAACAGTAAGACCATGTGATGTATATGAAATTTCCTGGTAGGAAAAAAAAAGTGACCAATCAGTGTTTGGGGTATAGCTCAGTGATAGAACACTTACCTGACATGCACAGCGTCCTGGGTTCAATTCCCAGTACTGCAAAAGATAAACAAATTTATTAAATAAATGATCAATGCATAGTAATGTATGCTATAGTTACACAGGGATAATAGGACACCCACAAATAGCATTTTAAAAATAAGTGTAACAAGGACTGGGAATGTAGCTCAGCAGCTCAGGACCTGCGTGGCAAGCACGAGGCCCTGAGTTCAATTCCTGGAACCAAAATAATAATAGTAATAATAATTGTAACAAACCATTTGCCTCTTTGTCCCTCTGAAACTGTGAGTTCACATGGAACAAAATAAAAGAAGGTAGAAGAGTTTCTCAGCCTCTCCAATCCCCTGGCAGGGAGAGAGGCAGGCAGTGAGCGACAAGGTCAGGGCAGGGGACTGTGGCTCCACATGAAGACTGCAGAAGGTGCAGAGCAAGCTACAGATGTGTCCTGAGATCAAATCATGTCCTTTGCTCATAGAAGCCCACTTGAGCTTGCCCAACCAGCCCCAGCCTCTCATTTCTAAAACAGCATTTCTCAACCTTAGCACTTGACACTTGGGGGTGGATAATTCTTGCTGTAGGGCCATTCTATGCATTGTAGGATGGCTAGCAGTATCCCTGTCCTCTCTACTTCAGATGTCTATAGCACTCCTTCCTCCTGTTTGTGACAATCAAAAATGTCTGCAGACATTGACAACCCCTTCCTCCATTGAGCACCCCTGCCCTGGGCACCAAAGTGGACCCTTGGTCCCCCGCCAGCCATCTACCACCTCCCTGCCTCTCTGGGGCTCCCTCCTCAGCTTGCCCAGCCCATGCCTAAAGGCACTTCTCCTCCTAAAGTCACTGAGAAACCAGACCAACCAGCTCACTGCATCTGGGAAAAGCAGCCTGACCCAGCTGCATGGCCAAACTCCACAAGCAAGGCCAGCGCTGGGCTGGGAGTGGTCATGGAGGAGTGTGGGGTCACAGGAGGAATCCACTGCCTCGGGAGGAGTCCAAATAGGCAACAGTGGGCATGTGCTGGGGAGCCCACCCCTAGAAGGCTTCTGGGAGCTATGAGGGAGCTCAGAGTCTCAGCCCTTGGTACTGCCTCCCAACAACCCTGGAAAGTCTTAGCCCAGGCTTGACCCCACATGTTTAAGAGGCCCAGACTGAGTCAGAGAGGTGTCAAGAACCAAGTTTAAAGCCTCACATGATGCTGGGAGTGCAAAGCTTCCAGGGCAGGGGGCTATATAAATGCTGTGTCTCTCCAGCAAAGGATCGGGAGAGCCTGGCAAAGTGTCAAAGGAGGAATGGCAGGCTTCATGGAGGCGGTGCTTTGGAACAGATGGTAAGGAGTTCACTCTCACTGAGCACAGATACGCTGCTAGGAGTCTGTGTTCTGTCTCTCACAGTGCTCTGGCCCAGGACACACTTTCCCTCCAGGTTACCCTGGAAAGATGTAGTGGCTGTAAGTTCAGCCAGCCCTCAACCCCCAGTGCAGGGAGACATGAATTTGGGGTACCCAGCTCAGTCCTGGAAGACTCCTCCCCTGCCCCACCCCCATGGGCCCCAGCCAACCCTCCCAGTCCAAGGAAAGGACTGGAACGTTTCCGTTTCCAACCTGTCTGGGCCTTGCATGTCTTGCCCAAGTGGTTCTAGAACAGCTGAGCGAGCTTTTCAGGATTGGCAGGGTGCCAGGGCTGGAGCAAGAGCCCAGCGGGCCACACAGCAGCATCTCATGTGCTACCGAAGGACTCTCCCTTAGGAGATCTCGAAATCTTTTACCAGAAGTAGGAGTCATCTGCGCTGTGGGAGGACGCAGAGAAAGGTCACACACCAAGGGGTTTTACAGCTTTGGCAGTAAAATGGGTGCTTTAAAAGACCAGCTCTCCTTAGGAGCACAAATGGGGCCCAAAAGCTAAAAAAAATTTTTTTTTTTTTTTTGGTACCAGGGATCGAACTCACGACCTTGTGCTTGCCAGGCAGGCACCTGTGCTGCTGAGCTAAATCCCCAGCCAAAAGCTAAATGTATCCCTACTAAATATTGCTTAAAGTTCATACATGAATTGCCTTTGTTTTTGTTTTTGTTTTTTTGTCTTTCTGAGACAGGATTTCGCTGTGCAGTTCAGGCTGGCCTTGAATTTACTTTGTAGCTCAGGCTGACCTCAAACTCTCAGTGATCCTTCTACCTCAGCCTCCCAAGTGCTGGGATTACAGGTGTGTGCCACCATGCCCAGCTAGGAATTCACTTTTTATGGAAATCTATGCAAACTTAATAACCAGAGTGATGAGGGTACACGTGTGTGTGTGTGTGTGTGTGTGTGTGTGTTTTGCAGGACAGGTTGCAACAGAACAAAACGTGGCTCGCACTTTTCCTGCCTCCACCAGCCTTCCTTGGACTGCTGCGGGAGCCTCTAACATGCACATCTCCCCTCTAAGATCCAGTACCTTTGGCTGCCTCCTCCTCCCCCAGCCCAGCAGGGTCAGCCACCCACAAGACAGGCCAGTCCCTGTAAGCTTCCTGTCCTCTCAATGGGCACCTGTGTGTTCTACCTAAAAGATGAGGTCATCCCTTTGGATTGTCCCCTGGTCACCTTTCCTTTCCCCTGATACAGGCCCCAAGGCTCAGCTCCTCACCTCTGTTTATCCACTTACCATTTCTACCAGTCCTACACTCTACCACCACATTAACCTTCCTAAAATCTTTGATTGTTTCCCCAATCCTTATACAAAGGACATTGACCAAAATCTCTACCAGGATAGGCTGGGTGTGGTGATGCATGCCTGTAATCCCAGCACTCTGGAGGCTGAGGCAGGAGGATCACTGCCAATTTGAGGCCAGCCTGGGCTACATAGAGAGTTTAAAGCAGCCTGAACTACATAGCGAGACCCTGTCTCCAAAAACAAAAACAAAATAATCTCTACCAAGACATTCAAGACCTTCCAAGGCCGACCTTCCACATCTGGTCCTACAGCAGGAGTCTCCCTTAGACATTTCACTGCCTGTTCCTGTCCTTACTTGTGCCTTGAGACTTCCTCCCATTCCACTGTCCCAGATTTTTCCACCCACCCAGGAGCCCTCACAGCACAAAGCCCCTGCTAAGTCTCTTATCCAGAACATCTGTTATCTCCTTGGGTTTAAATCCACAACTCTTCTTTCTCCAACCAAAGGTCTCATTGTCTGTCCTTCCTGCTCTGCCCTGATTAACACACAGCCTGGGGTATGGGCTGTCTCCCCAAAGAAACTGTGTGCCAAATTAGCAAATAAAAATAACAGACTTCTGATTGTGTTTAAATTTCAAATAAACAGCTACAGCAACAAAACTTTATGGGCTTAAAAAAAAAAAAAAAACTTTATCAATTTAATATTTGGAACATATTTTCATTAAAATTTTGTTTCTTATCTGAAGTTCAGATTTACATTGGGATCCCATATTTTCTCTGGCAACCCTAGGAAGAAAGCATCAGCTCACGTCTTAAACTGCCTGCCCCACTCCGACTCTGACGTTCAAAGGAGTTCTTCAGAACCTGGATTGTTAATTCTTCTTGTGACTCAGCAAAGAATCACTGGCTTTCCTGTGTCGTGGCCCCAAGACCCAAGACCCAGTTCACTGCCTTTGGGCCAGTTTGAACACCAGTAACAAGTTCCTAGCAGGCCACCTTCACTGCCTCACGTTCTTAAATGCTCAACCTCGGGATGGCGCTACCAGCAGACAGGCTGCAGGCAATGAATGTTTCTTGCTAACCAAAGAAGGCAGCCAGTCTGGAGCCAGTCTACTTGCTATCAAAACAACTGCAGAGTGACTGTGAGACCTCAGACAGATGATTTAGCATCGCAGGTCTCAGTTTCATAATTTATAAATGGGAAGTTATAAAATATACCTGCCTTATAGGGTTGTCATGAGGATTCAGTGAGATACTGGATGGACACTGGTGAATAAAATGACTCTTACGCAGAAAGCACTCAATGAATGCGATTGATTATCAGTGATGATCTAAGTCTATCCATGGCTGCTGGCACCAGCAGTCTCCTTTGGAATGCTCTGTCACTAGCTGTGCATCAAGTGGTGGTCATTCATGATTTGCATAAACAGCAGAGCTATGGCTGTGTCACAAGGAGGGTGCCCCAGGGAAGGAAGGAGATTGTCCCTGGGGAACTCCCACCTCTAGGTGAGACAGAGTAAAATACATGGGGCTTCCTCCAAGGGTGCAGGCTATCCACAGGCTTCCAATTAAATTGCAAACTCCCTTTTCAAGCTCCCCAAAGCATGAGTTTCACGTTTTGTTTTGTTTTGTTGTGGCATCAGGGATTGAACTCACAACCTCACGCCTGCCAGGCCAACACTTAGGCCACTGAGCCAAACTCCCAGCCCTAGTCTTTTGAGACAGGGTCGCACTATGTAGCTCAGGCCAGCCTTGCGCTCATGTTGTAGCCCAAACCGGCCTCGAACTCACAACGCTCCACCTACCTCAGCCTCCTGAGTGCTGGGATTAAAGGCGTGCACCACCACGCCCTGCTATGAGTTTCACGTTTTTAAAAAGTCTGATAAGAGCTATTCTTCCCTGAGATAAATGACTGGGTGGGTCCAGACCCCAATCTTTGTGAATTCATTGAGATCTTTTTGCACCCTTCTAACCCATCCTCAGCCTAGTGGGCCTCCAGCCTGCTCCTGACCCTCAGCATGGGTCGAGTACCCTGGGCTTCTTGAGGGAACTCTAGGTCAAGTCAATCAAAGTTGAATTCCCAAAGGGTCAATTAGCAGCAATTCTTTGAAATCACTAAATTCACAATTTCTCAAGAAGTTCTTGAATATTCTCAGCAAATGTATTTTTCTTAACCACCACTTAAGGAAGATTCAATTTATCAAAGGCTCAGGGGCCTAAAACAATTTCTTATAGACACATTCTTATGGATATATTTTTCTTTTAAATATGCTATTTTAAATATTTCATTTTTCTTTCAAACATATTTGCAAAAATATATTCATGATGAATACAGTGGATCAAATAATAAATTCTTAATGCATAGTTACTAACATATTCAGGCAGAATACAATCAGGTATTCATCAAGAATACATTCATTGAATAAATTTCAGAGATTATTGTTTATTTGGTTTTTTTGTTTTTGCAGCACCAAGGATCAAACTCACAACTTCACACCTCCAGACAGGCACTCAAGCCACTGAGCCAAACTCCCGGCCCTAGTGTTTTGAGGCAGGGTCACACAATGTAGCTCAGGCCAGTCTTGTGCTCATGTTGTAGCCCAAGCCAGCCTTGAACGCACAACACTCCGCCTACCTCAGCCTTCCCGAGTGCTGGGATTAAAGGTGTGCGCCACCACGCCCGACCTGGAGGTTATTGTTTAAAACATGTTTTTTGGAAATTAACAAATTTGGTAAAGTCAAAGAATCAGTAGGTTGACTCATGAGCAAATTGGATTCCAGAGAAATGGCCCACTTCTCAAAAGAGGAAACCAGTCTCTCCCTCTTGCTATCTGCTGACAGCGTGATTCTGAGAACTTATAGAACTACAATCCTCAAACACAAATATGTATTAGAATCATTGGGAAGCTTAGTGGAACTACTGGTCCTTGGATTACAAACCCTGCAGTGTTCTGTTCTGAGATGGGTGGGACCAGGGTACAGACAGATCAAATATAATTCTGAAGTCACTCAGTTGCCTGCTGATCCCATATCTCATTCTGAGAACAAATTTTAGGGTGGTTGGAAAAATAATTGAACAAGAGGAGTTACTCTGATATTGAAAAGTAAGATTATTTTTCTTCTTTTAGCATTCTTTAAAACTACACCCAGCATTAACACTAATTTCATAAAATAAAATAAAATTACCTATATCTTATTCTACTATAGTTATTTTTTAAAACAACCTTCAATGTGCATGCATACACTTACTGATTGCCAAAATATTCATAGTTATTTATACTTTCTTTTTTGTGGGTTTTTTTAGGTTTTTGAGACAGGGTCTCACTACATATTTCAGGCTGGTCTTGAACTCACTATATAGCCCAGGGTGACCTCAAACTCACCATGATCCTCCTGCCTCAGCTTTCCTGAGTGCTGGAATTATAGGCATGTGCCACCACACCCAGTGACATACTCTACCTTTTCTTTTTTTCTTTTTCTTTTTTTTTTTTTTTTTTTGCAGCACCAGGGATTGAACTCACAACCTCGCGCCTGTCAAACAGGCGCTTAAGTCACTGAACCAAACTCCCAGCCCTGGTTTTTTTGAGGCAGGGTCGCACTGTGTAGCTCAGGCCGGCCTTGCGCTCATGGGTTGTAGCCCAAGCCGGCCTCGAACTCACAATGCTCCTCCTATCTCAGCCTCCCGAGTGCTGGGATTAAAGGCGTGCGCCACCACGCCCGGCTCTACCTTTTCATCACTACTATATATGAAACATTTTTCACCGTTCTGCAAAGACATTGTAATTACCATTTCTAGAGGTTCTATAATATGCCGCTGCAATTGATTAGGAGTGTTTTTCTCTCCAAGGGTTTCTGTGGTGGAGGTTTAGTGTAGCTGTGTTGAGATGCTAGAACTTTAAGAGGTGGGACGTAGTAGCGGTGGCGGGCCCTTGGGTCGACTGGAAGTACTGGACTCAGTAGGGATGTAGGGCTCCAGTCTCTCACTACTCCAGTCTGGTGATGTGCTCTCCCCATCCTGCATCTGTCCCTGCTGTTCTTCCACCATCACCATGAGGCCTTCACCAGAGCCAGGATAATGCTGGCACCATGCTCTTGTGCCTCTAAAACAATAAATAAACATCTTTTCATTATAAACTTCTCCAGCCTCCACTGTTTCATTTTAGGAATAGAAAAACTGCATATGGACTTACTACTGTTTGTTCAACTAGTCCTCTTATATCTCCTCTCTGCTTTAGTTCCCAATTTTTAGTAGCAGTGAATATCTTCAAACCTGCAGTGGTTTGCTTGTGTTAAATAATTTCCTCCAAATTCATTTCCAAATTTATGGTGTGGTGGGGATGTACAGTGGTTCCTACAGTGAGAATATAGCAGAATAAGGACCAAAGACCATCCTGGCAAGACATGAAATGCATATTGTAATCCTCCTTTAAGTCACTTGGAGCCTTTGGCTAAGGGTCACAGTTGGTTTTTTTGTTCGTTTGTTGTTTTATTTTGGAACCAGGAATTGAACTCAGGACTTCATGCTTGCTAGGCAGACGCCATGCTCCTGAGCTATACCCACAGCCCCTAGGATCATAGTTTTACAGATCAATTTAAGGTCAGGTTAAAAAAGAAGTCGGATAAGTAGGTGTTATGAGCTTCTTATAGAATCACGCTTTTAGGGCCGGGGATTTAGCTCAGTGGCGTAAGCACCTGCCTGGCAAGCAGCGAAGTCATGAGTTCAACCCCCATACCGGAAAAAAAAAAAAAAGAATCATGCTTTTAATGTAACATATATGAGGAAGGTCTGAGACACTGTAGGTGCTTAATGTATTTCAGTATTTGATGCATAATAAAGATAGAGCACTTAGCTCATTAACAGCCTGGCATAATTGAATTGCATCATTAACGCACCTTACCACACCACCCAACACATCTGGGTACTCTCTGAAGGCAGCCCATTGCATCTCCAGACTTTGGGAAGATGGAGTCAACCCCTCAACTCCCATTCTGCTCTTTCAGCAGCTTCTTCATGAGTGAAGGGTGGGAAATGCAGGTCTAGGTGTAATGAAGAGCATGAGCCGAGTTCTACTGTCTTCCTAGAGCTGATATTGTGACAGTTTGCCAACAAACCACCAGGAGCAAGCTGACCGCTCTCCAGGTGTGTATTATAAGGATGTTGCACCGATTTCCACTCCACGAAGACAGAATCTTCGTCCTGTTGACACCACAGTAGGCACTCACCAGTTACCAGCTGACCATGAGTTGATGTCTTTGTCTAGGTTCCCATACTGTCCCCCAGGCTGCTAGCGCTCTCACCACTGCCTTCATCACAGCCACCACCAGGGATACAGGTATCTGTGTCTCCCTTCTCCTCAGGCAGTGCTGATTTGGGCTTTCTTTATCTCCTGGATCTGACCTCTTAGAAACTCAGCAGTGCTCACTCTTAACAGGTTCTGTGAGCCCAGTGAAGGCAGGCATGTGGGTACATCAAAGCCCCAACTTCGTGCAGTCTGCTCATTAGCTGTTTGACTCTTCTAGTAGCTAGAGTCCCAGTTTGGTGGGGTGAGATGGGGAAAAGCTCTGTCTGGAAGTTGATCACTGCTTCTTCTTTGCCTGTCTTCTCCATCTCATCCCAGCCTGCTTGACTTTCTTCCTTGGCTGTCTGTGCAAAATCTCTTTTCAGGGCCTTACCTCCTCCTCTGATATTTGGAGTCTGCCAGAGTTGTTTTTCTTTTCCCTGTATTCTCTCTCCTCTCAGGCCCACAAGCTCCTTAAACCTCTCCCAGGACTGCCCAGGACCTGTCTGCTGCTGTACCTAAAGTCCCAGCTCTTATTTTGTAACAATCAGGAATGAGTTCCATTTAGGTGAAGGGCAGAACTTTGATCCCATCAGCTGCAGACCATACACCCAGGTGGTGACAATAGCAAGGGATCTTCCAGCCTTTTCCTCATCTTGTCCCCTTCCTGAGATGCTGAAGCTTAGGTAAAAAAGTGGAGAGGAGAGCTTCCTGTCCCACCCAGCTGTCAGGAGATGAGCCAGAGAGGGCGGCCTCAATCCAGTTGGCCCAGGTTGAGCCCCAGACAATCAGACACCTCCTAGTTCCCACGCTCAGGCAGCAGGCCTGAAGCAGAACTGGTTTCATAATCCATAATCTCACCTCTGCCAGCGTGCTTTGCATAATGACCTGACATTTGGTTCCCACATCACAATCATAGTATTTATCTATGCAAAACAGTACCTCATTAAAAAAAAAAGAAGAAACATCACTATTGGCCCAACCCCTCATTAGAGTATAACACAAAAGCCCTGGACACACCCAGGGTGGAGCCATCACCCTAGTCCGGTTTCAAGCCTATCACACTAGCACAGCGCCCACCCTCGTCACGTTCCTCCTGAGTGAGCTGCTCCTATCTGTGTGCTGGGAGATGACCCAGGGGAGCCCTTTGACCTGAGAGATGGGCTGAGTGGGAAGTCCCTTCCTCCAAGAGCCCTTCTCCCCTGGAACTATTCTGTTTCAAGCCACTCTAAATGCCTTCAGCCCACTTGTATAATGATATCTGCTGACTACTGACCCACTTTTATCTTTCTTACTGGAACAGATGATCCATGAGAATATGAACCATATTCCATTTTTCAGGGTCTGGACTAGTGCTTGGCATGTCATAGTCCTTCAATAAATAACTGCATCAGCTCAGTTGAGTTTCTGACTTCATCATAAGAAATTCCCCACTTATATATGCACACCCATGTTTATAGCAACACAGTTTGTCATAGCTAAATCTTGAAAACAGCCCAGATGCCCTTCAACTGATGAATGGATAAAGAAAATGTGGTTTTTATATTTAATAGACTACTACTCAACCATAAGGAAGGATAAGCTTGAGATATTTTTAGGTAAATGGGTGCACCTTGAGAACATAATTTTAAGTGAAATAAATCAGACACCATGTTTAAATATCACACTGTTTCTCTTGTGTGAGAAACCCAAAGGGCAAGTAAAGACCAAAATGGATGATAGATATTGAGACTTAGGAAAAAAATGTTCAAATGGGAAGGTCGGGGGGAAGGAATAGGGATTTAAAAATAAAAAGGAATAAAGAAAACAATAGAAACAAAGTTTTGCAAATGGAGAGGAAGAAGGATTGAAGGGAAGGGAAAGGAATGGGAATAAAAAGAATTAAGATATACTATGTGCAGGTGCAAATTCCCTATGATTAATGTGATCCTTATGCATGCCAAAAGTCTACCAATAGGGCCAGGGGTTTAGCTTAGCTGCACAAGTGCCTGCTTGGCAAGTACAAGGTCATGGGTGAGTTCAATACCCAGTACCAGAAAAAAAAAAAGTCTACCAATAAAATTAAAAACAAAGAAATTCCTCATTTGTTTCTCTGCCAAACATTCCCCTTCCCTTTCTCCTAGAACCCCAGTCACCCTGTCGCCGTAAACAAACCTTTCTATCCTTGATATCCAGAGTCTTGCCTTCATTATTGCTTGCTGTATTGTCTGAATGAATTTAGTATCCAATACTCAAGGTATACAGAAAAGAAATAAGATACGTATTTGTATTTCTAAAGCAGCCAAGTATTTACTATCCAACACAGGGTGGGGGACCGTATTACCATGACAACCAAAGCCCGGGCTCTCTTGACACCACGCACCCTTTCCTCCCTGGCAGAGGAACCTCTATCCCAAATTGTGCGATGATCTTAATTTCTTGAGCCGATTTGATGAGTTCGCCATCAGGATGCCCTGTAAGCTGGGGTCAGACCCGTGTTCACAGCCTCGACTCCACCCATGCACCACACCTGCTCTGCGCCCCAGTTTTCCCATTCATCAAATGGCGATAATAATACCTGTCTCTTCCCCACTTCTCAGAGTTTACAGATGAGCAAGATAAGTGGGAAGGGCTTGGTGAAGCAGGGAAGAAAGGCATTAGATAACCCTGTGGACATAGGCAATGCGGAGCGTGGCAGCGAGCACCCACTGCGGGCTCCTGCCGCTGAGCGGGGTGCGCTCGCACACTCGCCCTTCCGTGCCGGGTCCCCACGCCGCACGTGCACGCCCCCATCCGCCCGGGTCCACGTGGAGCCCCCAGCGGCGCCTGTGGCAGGAGGCAGCTGGCATCACCCTGTGGCCACGCAGACTGGCCTCAGCCACGGAATCAGCAGTTTCTCACTAGGTCCTTCCTGTTTCCCTTCCTGCTGGCCTGTGGGCCAGGGCGATGCTGCCACACAACAGCTCCTAAGCTGTCCTGGAGAGAGATCAGGTCCCTGAACTCAGGAAGAATGGGGAGAACGGGGTGTGTCTGCTGACACTCTCGGCAGTAGGCCACACCCCCGGCAGCGGAGGCTGAGGTTGGTGGGCAAAACCAAGTCAACAGGCCCCAGAGCTCTACAGTCCTGCTCCCAGGACCCAAACTGAGAAACAAGGTTTGAAAACACAAACTCATTTAAAAAAATAAATAAAATTAACTAGATAATTCCCACCTAAGGCCATCTATGTCCACGCTCACACTGAGGGTTTCCAGTGTGGGGATCACAGAGGGAGAAGCAGACTGAGATTCCCCACTGAGATCCCCCTGCCTGGCCCTTGAGGCTCAGGAAGCCGAGTGACCTAGGTGGAGGAGCAGCGAACAGAGGCAGAGGGCTGGGGTTTGCCTAAGACGCCATCTGTGAACCAGCACAGGCCTCCAAAGCAGTGTGACAGTGTGATTGAAAAAAGTTATGAGCTAAGTAGGTAAAAGGGTTTGCAAACGCAGATGTTATCTATGGCGGAGAAGTCACTGTCATCAAAAACTATCCCCCATGTGCTGAGTGCCAGAGAGGCAATTTAGAATGCTGAGGTTGCAGACAAGTGAGCCAGGAGCAGCTGGTGGCTCTGTCTGTCCGTCCATCTCAAGAATTCATTGCTGACTCAGGCGCCCATCCTGGAGTTAGCATCCGAGAGCCCTGGAGGTCGACAGTACTCCAAGTAATAACCCTAAGAGATGGTCTAGAAAGCCCTTCACCTTGGGGGATGCTGACTTGGAGGCTTGGCTTTCTGTCTTATGCTATCAGGAGTTGCTGCAGATGAAAACTGAGAGGGCCAGGACTGGAAAGCAGAGCCATCACTGAGAAAGTTCCTGGTGGAGGAGAAGTCAGCATGAGCTAGTGGCTGGGAGGGCTGAGTGACAGACCGCGCTACTCAGTGTGTGAAGGTGAAGGGGTCATTTCATCTCTCTAGGCCTTGGTGTTTTCATTTGCAACATGAAGGGGTTGTGTCAAACTACAATAGTCCCCCTTATCTATGGGGGGAATATATTCCAAGACCCATACGGGGATCCTAAAACTGTGTGTAACACCAAACCCTATATATACTCTATTCTTTCCTGTACATGCAAGCCTGTGATGAACTTAATTTATAAATTAGGCACAAATAAGAGACTGACAATAATAAATAGTAATTTGGTAATAGAACAATGATAGCAATATGTTGCAACAAAAACTGTGTGATAGTGCCCCCCTCTCTTAATCTCTCTCTCTCTCTCTCAAAATTTTGTGCTGTTGTCCTCATCCTTGTGTTGACATGCAGTGATATAATGCCTGTGTGATGAGATGAAGTGTGTGGAGTGACATGACCTAATGTTGGCCTTATGTATTAAGCTATGACCAACCTTCTGGCAACACATCAGGAGGACTATCTGCTTCATTTAGGAGCTGGACAGCAAACAATTTCATCACTCACTCATTAGAGTTTTAAACTTATTAATTATTTCTGGACATTTAATTTCTTGGACCATAATTGGTCACAGGTAACTCAAACCACAGAAAGCAAAACTGTAGTTGAAGAGGGATTGCTAGGGGCCGGGGATATAGCTCAGTGGCACAAGCACCTGCCTGAAGAGGGCTTGCTGTACCTCTAAGGTCCTATCACATTAACATCCCAAGGACAGAGCAGGGATTAGCAATAAATGTATTGCTTAGGGACAACCAGCAAAATACAGTGCAGAGTTAGAACTTAGACTGTCTTTGAGAAGCATCAGAACAAGCTGTGGGGCTCTCCTACCACCACAAACCTTCTTACCACGATCACACACGTCCTGAACTCGTCACCCTATGGAAACAGTGGGACCAGTGGGCTCCATGTTGGGTCACCCAATCCTGGATCCAGTGCCTCTGCTCACCATGAGACTTCAAGGCAGTTATCTTTCTGCCAAGCCTGCTTCCTCATTTCTAATAATCTTTGCCTCCTCCCTGCTCCAAGAGGAAGCTGTGAGAATTCACTGAGTAACGTCCACAAAGCACTTAGCTTGCAAGAGAAAAATACCACATAAATAGAAGATGACGATGATTGTTGTGACAGCTGCTTGATTTCCTTAACTCTTCCTCAGTCCTTCATTTACTGTTGATGGAAATTAACCCGTTGTGAGTCATTCTTGTCTTGTTCTCAAGGTTCAGTTAAGAGAATTCCCCTCGAGCATTGTGTTCATATCTAGCTGAGTGCCCAACTAAAGAGACGTCAGAGAACAAGACTTAGAAAATATGATGTCACAACCCCCCAACAACTGATTCCACTTTGCTTTTTTTCTACTAACTTGTCTTGTGTGTGTGTGTGTGTGTACCAGGAATCAAACTCAGGACCTTGCGCTTGCCTGGCAGGCACTTATGCCACTGAGCTATATGCTGGGCCCTAGCTTGTAATTTTGTAAGGGCAGGGACATCTGTGCCACCTAGTTGAACAACTGTAGGGGGCACCATTCACCAGTATTTAGCTGACATTCAAAAAATATTTGTTAAATGAATGCCACATAATCCCAGCTAATATTTGATGGAAACTAATTAATACTATGTACAAAGAGGTTTCTTTGTTTGGTTGGTTGGTTGTACTGAGGAATAGACCCAAGGCCTTCACACAGAACTATATCCCTAACCTATTTTTTTATATATAATCTTTTATTTTGAGATAGAATCTCACTAAATTACCCAGGCCAGCCTCAATCTTGCAATCCTCCACTCTCAACCTCTCAAAGTGCTAGGATTATAAGTGTGCGCCTCCACGCCCAGCTAGTTTAGATTTTTTTTTTTTTTTTTTTTTTGAGACAGGATCTCACTATTCAGTTCAGGCTGGCTTTAAGCTCACTTTGTAGCCCAGGGTGGTCTTGAACTCACAACGATCCTCCTGCCTCAGCCTCCGAAGTGCTGGGATTACAGGTGTATATCACCACACCCGGCTTATTTTAGATTCTTTATTTCATTACTCTCCTCAGCAGACCCATGGAACCAAAATTATCTTTCCATTTTATGGCTGGGAAAACTGAGGCTCTGTGCTATAAGAATTTGAACTCAGTCAGATGTGTTTGACTGGGCTCCAGCTGTAGTGCCTTGAATATAGGAAGTGGGCACATTCCTCGAACCAAGATAAACTAAAACATCATTTTTTACAGTCATATCAGTTAGACCAACAGAGGATTAGAATGGGAAAGATATTGCTTGAAAGTAAAAAAGGCCTCATCAAACCAAGGCTCTTTGGTGCACATACTGGCTGAGAAAGAGCCCACGATTCAGTAGGTTCTGAGAGCTTTTGAGAAAGCCCGTGGAGCCAGGGCTGCCTGTCTCCCTTCCTTTCTGCCTATTTTGCCACCCCCAACCAGGCCCCGTCACATACACACATGGTCTCCCTGCAAATACAAATACCCAGATATACGATCTGATTCTCCTTTACCAGTAAAACTCCACAGTTTTGAGAAGACTGGTGAGAACTGATAAACAAGATCATGGGTAACATGAATTACACAGAGAACACTGAGTGGTTTTTGCCTAAGCAGTTCTTAAACTGAAGAGTATAGGAAATTGCCTTTTTCTGCATTTCCATGGGGGACATTTTCCTAATGCGAACAGTATTGGCAGGGCTCCCCCAGGCATGGGTTGACCCAGGTTCAACCCTTGCAGTACCCGAGTTTGGTTGACTTTCATTAGGTTTTGATATAGGAACAATAATCTCGGGTCTGATATCAGAAGGAATGAGCGCTTTCAAACCCCTACAATAGCTTTGTTTGAGTAGCAATCTTTAGGAAAGCCCATAGGGAGAAGTACATATTTACTTAGGCCTTTGGCACTGGCAAAGGAATTTTTGACAGTTGCAAGGCACTTCCAGCTGAATGTAAATACCACAGTGTGGTGACTCCCCTCACCAGGCTGTCCTGTCAAGTCTACGAGCTGCTCACAGCTGCCCTCACTGCTGCCTGGAGTTCCGTGATGAGACTGTTGGACCCACAGACTTCCTCTTGTTCTTTCCACAGATTTGCCTTCCTCAGCTCTCCCAACCCCCAAGAGTCAGGGTGTCTAATTTCACCAAGAAAATTTCACCTATGGAATAACATCATTGACCAGGGGACTCAGGACAAAGACTTGTTCTTCAACTTGTAAGCCAAAATCCCAGCTCTACCAAAGACTGCTGTGTTCGTTGGGTAGGGCTGCCATAACTACAACCCAGAGTTTGGGGAGTTTAAACAACAGAATCTTCTAGTTTCACTGTTCTGAAGGGAGAGGCGTTGGGTCAAGGTGTCGGCAGGTTTTGTGTCACGGGAGGCCTCCTTGTGTGTCACTGAGGACTCTCTCCTTGGCTGGCAGATGGCCACCTTCTTGCAATGTGTACACTCTTGTTGTCTTTCTTGTGCATCTGAATTTCTACCTACACCAGTCATGTTGGATCGTCACCTACTTAATGGCCTCATTTTAACTTAACCAACTCTTTAAAAGGCCTGTCTCCAAATACAGTCATGTTCTGAGGCACAAGGAGTTGGAATTCAACCGATGACTCTTGACAGGACACAATTCAGCCACTAGCACTTACCTTGGCCAAGTCATTTTGCCATGCCCTGTCTTTATTTCCCTTGTTTGGAACCATTTTCCAAGGAAGACAGTATGGCGTGTGCCTTAAGGAAGGCCTGTGTGCAATGAATGGAAGGACAGAGCAGCAGACAGTGAAGAGCCCACCATGAGTTGTCCTTGCCGGGCAGCTGGTGGTAGGGGACCCACAGGCACTGCCAAGCCATCACCATTGCCTTCAAAGTCCTCAATCCTCGCTTCCAAAGGCTTTGTGAGGGATTTGCATTTAGACACTTTCAAGTGAGCTCAGCCCTTTTTCAGTTAAAGGAGGCAAAATCCCTATCTCTACAAAATATCTGAGACTGCTTCTTTTCATTAAGTTATTTCTGGGCCTAAAGGGTAAAGAATTGAGGTAATAATATCATTTGATTTGTGGCATTGGAACTGGGAGGGCTCTGGATTGCTGGTGCTGTGTCTGCTACCTAGGACCAGGGTAAATTCAAATGCCCAGTCCTTTGGTGGAGGAATTTCAGACACTGAATTTGGAGGTTTTAAAGAAGCAGGACCTCCTTACCTAGCAATGTGCTCTTATTGCCTCTCCTCAGTAAATATCTCAGATGTATTTATGTCTTGTTAAGCCACTGGGATGAAACAGTAAGTCCCATGTTAAAGCCAACAGAAAAAACCATTCCGCCAGTTTAATCCAATATGAAAACCATTTTTGATGTGGAAAATTTCTTCTTAATAGAGAAATGGAAAATTACAGATATAGAATCATACTAATCTCAGAGCTGGAAGGAAGCTTGGGGGTCATCAGCTGAACCTGTACCTACTTCTGGAATGCATGATACAAAGTCTCTGCTGCTCTCTATGTGGACAGCCCCAAGAGGGGGCCCTTTCTCAGCAACTCCAAGGAAGTTTTCCATTCATTGTTTGAAGATCGTTAGACAGTTCTTATGTTGAACCAAATACTCCTTCCAGAAACTCTCACCTTTCAGTACTAGTTTGAGTAAGTCTTTCCTCTCCTCCATGACCAGGGATTTGTGTAGTTTAGAGCTATAAATTTGGTCCCCTCTTGGTGTTTCTCCCCAGGCTATGTATTCCCAGTTTCTCCCAGTATACAGTACTCCAGCCAAAACTGGGTCAGAGATGGTGTCAATCTTTGGTGTGTAGTCTTTCCAAGGACTTTTTCTCTGGTCTTGAAAATTAGATCTGCATCAGGAACAGAGGCAGAACGTTCATCTCAGGGATGACCCAAAGGCACAGACAGAGCTTCAGTGACACTTTTGCAGATTCTTTCACTGGAGGAGGGATATAAGTCATACACTGTCAAGCAGAAGGATTTTTTTAAAGGTTTTATCAAGTTTCCATATTTTTAGGGAATGGAAATAACATGGTTAACTCAAATACAGAATGAACCCAAGGTATTTTCCCGGGACAGGACTGGTTTCTTTCTAATTCAGTGACATATTTGAATTCAAAGTATTTTCCAATCACCCATGAGGACATGAGAGTTGTTCCTTCAGGCAACTCCTGGAGCTTCCTTAGCCCTGTTCTATCCACTTAGGCAATGTAACCCAGGCCAGTATAGGAGAAGAGGACATGGGCAAAAGTTGGCACAAACAATCCAAGTTCAAATCTGACCTATTGATATGCAGGGAAGCTAGCTGCTGCACTATTCCTTTCCCTGTAGCTCAGTGTCCAAGCGGAAGGAGTATACTTGTGGGCATGCGCACAAGTATACATAGACACAGACACACACACACACACACACACACACACACACACACACACTCATGCTCAAGGCCTTGCCTACCAGCTCCCCCACTTGCATTCAGCAGTCCCTCAGGAGCAAAAAAATAAAATCGGGATCATTGTGAAAAGAATCCTGCATTCTCCTTGGAGGTTGAATGATTTTATGGTAGAGGCAATTTTGAACAGCCAGCAAAACAAGACAAAGGTCTTATTTGGTTTATTAAACCCAAGTTACACCCATTGTCAGTCAGCCAAGCTGTGTTAATCAGTACCCAGAGATTTGAACAGAATCTTTACTAAATAAATCTGTGAAGATGTTCTTGCTGCATTACAATGGGAGTACGGTTTCTGGTGGGGAGGCAAAAATTACTAAGATGTTAGGCAATAATCTTGCCGATAAAAGAGAGAGTAATCCCTGCCCCAGAGATAGGAGTAGTTTTTAATTCTTTAAAGGGAAATTTGTATCATGCTAAAACTGATTGCCAAAATAATGTTAAAAGGGAGAAAAGGTATTATGAATAAAAATACCAGAAGAAAGACTTCTCCCCAACTCCTTTTTATATTCCCAAACACAAAAAGGGCAAAATTGTGTGATTTTAAAACCAGAGTATCCTATTTTCTAAGCCTCATATATCAAAATTTGAGAATGCAAAGGACTCTAATTACAACACCCAGGGGAATGGTTATGAAATACTGCACCAATAATGGTTGATAACTACACAACCTATTTAACGAAACACACACACAAACCTTTGACCAGTAGCCTGGGACTGACGTTAGAAGATCACTGTCCGTGTGATAAAAACCTGGGGACACGCCTTTGAAATGGAAGAAGATCATTAGAGAGCCAAGTGTCTTGCCTTTGATGCTTGCCTCTGAGAAGTCCAGCCGGAGAAAGTCTAGAAATGATCAAGCATTGTTCTGATAAGGGCTTTCCTTGATTTTCCTGGTTTATCATGCAGTCCATTCTCCAGGGCCTCTCATCCACCTGTTGGTTGTCAAAACTGTGGGAGAGACATTCTCTGGAATATACAGTGCTGTGTTTCATGTGAAAATGATCCTCCCAAGGCCTTGGAAGAAATGAAGAAGTAGATTTTCTCTGCAGCAGGGACCCCAATAGAAAGGGGGTTGAACCAGGTACATAGGAAAGATTGGAAATCGGTGGCTTATTCAGAAAGGTGCTCACGGTTTAGCTGTGGGCATCTAAAACGTTAACTCAACCCTGAGGATTCCCTCATATTCTCTTCTTTTGAGTGTCTTATAAAGACAGGTGGGCCCTGTTTTCTTCCTGCTTAGAAAAGGAAGAGAGGAGAAAAGCACTTGCCTTCTCCTGATGCCTAGAGTTACAACCTTCAACAGAGGAACTGACTTTCTAGATCAGAAGACAAAGAAACCTATGGCCCCTAACTAGGTTTTTCCAAATCTCAGCCTCTCCCTTATGAGCTGCGCAGCCTTAATATTTCTGAATCTCCGTTTCCTCATCTATAAAGTGAAGCTTAGAACCCATCTCAGAATTGTTGGCAAGGATTAGTTAAGTGAAGTTCAAATTTTATCCCAGTAACTGGCACAAGGTATCCAGGAAACAGCAGCTATTATTATGTAGTTGACTTTTCTTTGCTGATTCATTCATAAGCTCCTGAGATTTTGTGCAGAAGAACCAATCAATCAATCAATTATGAAAATTGTTGTATAGGTAGGCGTTACTAGAGTCAAAGCATAAAGACACATTTTAGTAATCAAGTGCTGAAATCCACATGACTCTTCTGAAATTCTGGACAGTTTAAATTCCCATAAGATCCAGCTGGTAAATGTCTGCTATGGTACAATGGGAAAGGCCAGGGGGTTAAGTCAGATCCACCTGAGTTCCAGGTCCATCTAGCCACATAACCATGGAAACATTACTTAACCCAGAATAGGAAATTTGTAAAGTATTTACATGTTTCAATAATTTTGCAATTCCATCTTTTCTTTCCATAGTCAATTGTAGGCATTTCTTTCCACAGAAACAAGAGCAGTGCCAGGCAATGGGGAGAGCTCTGAGCACTGGTCTTGTTGAATAAACAACTGAATCAACCCATTCCCTTCAATATTCTGCCCCCAGGATTCCTTTATCAGCTCCGCTTTCCTTAGAGAAACTCCTTAGGCCCCGCCACCCTGCATGGGGACCTTAGATGTCACTGGGTTATGTGGACAGGGTTGGAAATTTGATCAGCAAATAGCCATGTCTCCTTGTCTTCAAGTGTGTCTTACCTCCCTGTACATATTCTGGTGACGCCTGTCACCAGAACCCCTGGGCTCAGGTTTTCCCTCATGTAGTTCCATGTGAGTAATCATGTGTTTTTAATGCGTGATTCCATGCAGGTGAGTGAGCAGGGAATACGACCAGCACACACACTGACTTGGGCCCCTATAAGCTTAGGCATTCGATGAGTATTTGGCCCTGTCCAGGAAGTAGCTGGGCTGTGAAATCAGATATGGAGAGGAAGTTTATCCACAGGAGGATTCCACCCGATATAGTGCCAGGAGTGCGGTGACAGGAACACCAGCCCAGCAGAGGAGCTGTTCAAAGTGGGCAGCTAGAGATAGCCCCAGCCTATGCTTTTCCTTCTGCCCCCAGGAACTAGAAGGGTCCCACGAAGGTGTCACTGTGAGTCCAGCCAGACCTTACTGAATCACTCTGTCCATTTTAAAGAGTAAGGGATCTGGGAAATGTTTGTGACTCACTAGTTCTTCATATTTTAGTTTCCTCGTTGCAAATGTGCCTATTTATGGAATAAAAACACACCAATTAACACACTGATTGAAAAAAGTTTCCACTGACAGTGGTGACATTGGACATACAACAGTGAAATTATAAAACTTCTTTCCTCACGAAGACTTCTCGAAAGTCTAATTTGTTTTCCATTCTCTTTGATGCATCGTTCATGGTGGGTGCTTAGCAAATATGAATCGTATGTCACAATTAGTAAGTGAATGAGTGGATGGGAAACATGAAGATCATTTTGTATCTATGAGAATGGAGCCTAAAATCAGCAACAGGCCCCTGTGAGAAAAGCCCCAGGACAGACAGAGATCTACCAACACACCAGTCTTGCGATTAGGGGAAGTCATCTAAACTCCATGACCTTAAGTTTCATGGCTGGAAATGGGAATAATCTCCTGCTTTAATAAGTGGCTTGGAGAAACTAGAGAGGTTTTATATTTGAAAGTGTTTTTGTGACTGACGACAGGCTGTTCTACAGATCTAGGATAATCAGAAAGGATTCCAGACGCCATTCTTTCCACCTCCAGCTGTGTGATCTTGCTCAAGTCAACTAACCTAGCCGGGCCTCAATTTTCTTATCTACGACATGGATATAATCATCATACCAACTTCACTGCATGGTCATAAAATTTAAATGGGGCTATGAACATGCGAAAGAGCAAAAGTGAGTTTGTTTCTTTTCTCTGAGTGCCATTCTCTGTGTTTTCTGAATGTGTTGTCATTCTGCATTGCCTCGACTGGTTCCTCTGCCAACCCACCAGTGGGCAAGTAAATTAATGAGGCGATGAAGGATTCCTTGGTCTTTCTATTGGTATCATCTGCAATTATTAAAGCAGGTACCCATTCAGTTGGCCTCAGGGCACACAGCAGAGTACCTGCAGTTGTATCTCCAGGTTGCATCCTTGTCCAGGACCTGCCACCCACCCAGAATCCATACCTAGATTTCTTCAAATTGTGTCCTTCAGGCACAGAGCCAGGCGTGGAAGGAACTACCCAGGAATCTGTGAGGAAGGACTTGGCAGTGATAGCCCCAGCTGCGCTCTCAGGAAAACATGGTGAGCTTCCCCACTCCCCACTGCCAGATCCTCAGACAGAAACAGAGGAACCCAGCCAGTCTGTTCACCGGAAGCAGCCAGGAACCCACTTCTCATCTGCAACTCCACGAAGTTTGGGTTTTGTTTTGGTTGGGTCTTCAGTTTTTAAAAAGTCATGTTGAGACTCTTGAATACTATCTGCCTAGCTCTTTCTGTCTCTCTCTTGTCTCTCTCTTTCTCTGCTAGGGATTTAACCCAGGGTACCCTGACACTGAGCTACAACCCCAGGCCTTTTTCAAATATTCAATTTTTTCTCTTGATTCATTGAGGCAAAAATTTTGTGCTAATAATTTTCTGAATAATGTTTCATGTCTATATCTTTTATCCTAAACAATTTCTGTGTATATAATAATATGCAATGTGCTGATTATTGTTACTCTCTTATTGGCTGGTTGTGAAATTGTTTTGCTTTGGTTTCTTACCTTCCTTTTGTTTAAAATTTTTAAAAAACGTAAAAAATATTTAATTTTTTATTCTGATACAGTGTTTTAAGTCAGTAGGTTGCCCAGCCTGGGTTTAAACTTGCAATCATTCTGCCTCAGCCTCCGAAAGTGCTGGGATTACAGAGGTATACCAACACACCCGGCTTTTTCATATCTCTTAAACTGCCATATCGATTTCTTGGCTCTGTTGCTTATGTCCATTAGGTAGATGTCACACTTTCACAGGTATTATAGGAGACACCTTTGTCAGTGTCCAAGTAGGAGCCCTCACAAGATAAACCTCTAGCGTCCCTCCATCTCTGTGTTCCTGACCACGTGCTAGGACCTCTCATCCCAGAGCTCTGGGACAAAGTCTCCTGTCTTTATCACTTGTTTTCAGAGGCTAAACGCATCTGTTCACTATGTGGACAGACTGTAAACTCCTCTCACAAAGCCCAGTGCTTGAGACAAAATCAGCCCAGGTTCTGCATTTTGTCTGTGTTTCAGCAGCTTTCCTGCTCAATATTAAAAATAACTTTGTCTAGTCCAGCGAGATCAGACCCAGGAGACAGGCGCCTGCTATTCTAATCTCTGCTTCACAAATAGCTCTCGATGGGCTCGAGCCTCGATCAACACCTCCAGGGGCTTCAGTTATAAAACAGGGCCCTGCCTAGTTACTCCTGAAGGTAGGCTCTGTGTCACTGTTCCAGTGTCCCTGAGGTCAAGGTGAGGCCTACACATGCCCATTCCCACCATGGACCGCTGACTATGCCCCAGAACTGAGAAGCCATCAAGAACACCCCCACACTTAAGAGTCTCCTGTACTTCCCAGGCCAGAACCTACAAAAGCTCAAACTCAACAGCCACGGTAAACAGGCTGCGCCTACCACCCCTCCCCCTCCTCCAGTCCCTGTCCCCATTTCCACCTCCCTTCCCTTCCTCCCCCACACCCATCTTGCATTCGGTGAAAAACCATAGACCCTTCAGTTGCCAAGGGAACCAAGCCCTTTATTCCATCCCAGTGACTGGGCTGGTTGGGGCTGAGGAGTGGGGCGACCACTGGTGCCCAGGTCTTTGGAACTCCTCACAAGCTTCCCCTACTTTTTCTCTATGGGGGAGGGGGCTGTCCACCCCCACACTCTGCCTTTTCACCCAAGCCCAGCTGGGTGGGACGGAGCCCTTGGGCTCTCAGGAGCTCTCTGACTGAGGCTCAGGGAGATCGTGCTCCCCAGGCCCTCCTCTGGCCCCGGCCCTTTCCAGAGGACAATAGCCTCCGCGCGAGGGAAAATTCCATCGCCCAGGGTTCAAGTCTCCAAGGAGTTGCTGAGGCCTCTGTTTAGCCTGGAGTGGGCTCTGAGGAGCCCCTGCAGCTGCCTGGCTTGTTTTCCCCTTCACTGTGCTTTATGTTTAACCCCTGAGCTGCCGATGACTGTTATTCCTCAGCCAGTGCCTGGGAACTAAGAAAGGAAAGAAGTAAGGCTTTGTTCCCTCAGGGGAACTAATTGGGAGAGACAGGCAGTGTGGCCTGCTCAGCTCCACCAGGGAGTGAGGCTCCCACCGCCTGTCACTGCACACACGTTTTCCTCCCAACCCACATTCAGGAGGTGGGGAGCATGGTGGATATTCTGGGCTGGGACTGAGCCAAGGGCTGGAGGAAAAGTGAAGCAGCGCGGCTTCAAGACAGTCGGGAGACCGCTGGAGCCATTTTCTCAGGCTTAAAAAATATTCAGGGAGTAAGATGTTGAGAGCTGCAAACGCCTATTTTTCTTCCCATTTCAAACCCCCAAACAAATGCTTGCTTTTCTCCCCCTACTGTTTCTTCCCAGATCTGCATAAAGAACTTTGGAACAAAAGTAAGAAACAGGAAAATCATGACATGATGTTTCTAAATTCTAGGTTTATGAATGGGAGCTATCTCACAATCCCATTTATAAATTCACACAATCCCCCCCCCCCAGGAATTTAACTGTAGCAAATCAGCTAGAAATCAAGGAAAAGTTTGGTTCATTGCCCTTAACTTTAAGATGGAATGGATTCCAGGCAGAGATCCATAGAAAACCTAACAATTATTTTGATCTCATTTAGGAACAGAAGAAATTTGTAAGAAATCAGTGACCCCCTCCACTTGCAGCAAAAGAGCCAGCTGTGACTGGGGTCTACCCTAAGCATCAAGTAAAGACTGTTGGTCTAGTCATCTGAAAAATCTGAGGAAAGAAACTGCAGAGCAGACAAGAGTGCAAAGGCTGTCACTATACCTGGGCACATTTGCTTTACTCTCTGAAAGAGAGTCCCAGGCCTAGGTGTGGAGCCAGGGACAAGGAAAGCCATGGACTGGCACAGAGTCCAAAAGTTCATGTTGGCCCTGGAAGAATGCAGATTGGTACAAAATTCAAGAACTTTTCAGAGTGCAATGAAATGAGTTTTATTAAAACTTGAGCTTTACTAAGTTCCTCACACACATGCAGCTGTATCTCTGGTTCAGCCCCTAGTAATCCTGCTGACACAGCACCCCACACTGCGAGTGTCTGTCCTTCCTCTGCTTTGGCAAGTCTACATTTTCAGGAAGTTGTTGGGCAGAATGAAGCAACTGAAAGCTCAGAAGTGTCTACGTGACTTTTAGGGTTGGAGCTTAACCCCCACTCCAGGAATTTCCCAGCAAAGACTTTGGGAGTTAGAGTAGCAGATGGGGGGGAGGGGTCAAGTTGGGCCTCAGTACGCTTGATCCCTACAATAGCTTCCTCTCCAACCACCCCCACCCTCTCGAAGCATGTGATGTTCCTCAGTTCAGACTCCTAGTAATGGTACCGGTGGCCAAACCTGGATGGACACTGAAGAAGTCCTTGAGAAGTGGGCACTGCACACAGCTCCTGGAACAGGCCATCTCAGGGTGGGTCCCTACCACATGTCCTATCTGAAAAGACACCCCTGAACCCCATCAGTGCTGACTCTGCAAGGGATCATCTGTATTATATCTTTCAGCTCTGAAACTGCTGACTGTTGGGAGACTGGCCAAGGTTAAGATGGAGACTCAATGTGGCCATTTTCACAGCCCCAGAGATGAATGCCAGATTCTCATCAAGTTGAATAGAAGGAAGGAAAGCTCACCAACCCACCAGAATAATAATGGCTAACACAGACAGAGCAATCACACACCAAGACTGTTCTAAATGCTTCATGTGTATTCCTTCATTTTCATTTCATGATAATCCCATAAGGTAAGGACTAGTAGTTTTCTATTTTATAGATGAGGAAATAGAAACAAGGTTATGAGCCAAGTGGCCCAAAGGACAGCAACTACTGCCTTCCAATGAGACCCCAGGTCAGGAATCCCAGGTAAATTCACCCAGAATCCTGTCCTGATGACCACATATCCGAAGTGCAACATTGCCTGGTTCATGGAGTGTAAAGGAAAGGTGCTTAGCTAGGTGAGCGTGTGGTTCAGTTGGGTTGATGGAGCTCTGCCCTGGAGGGTATGAGCATCGTTAATCATTCCAGCTCCTGAGCGCCCCTCCTCATTGGTCAGTCATATGATTTCTCTGACCTCTCAGGTCCTACCCATCTTCTGGTTCTAGGGAGAACATAACAGACAGCACATGGGGCATGAGGACAGACCTCAGACACAGCAAACCTGACAAATCACTACTCACTGCACACATGAGCCTTAGTGTGCACGTTCCAGTGTTTGGGGAAAATGTGCTGTTGTGAAACGTGTCTAGGCCATGATCAGGTTGTGGGGAGCAGATAGACACCTTTTTTTTCCAGCTAACGAAGTGAGGTTTCACGGAGGAAGTAGACTTTCTTAGTCACACTTCCTGTTTCATACTGACCTTTTTAAAGGAAACCCACAAATCAACCTGTGCTAAGGCCTGGTTACCAAATCTGCCCACAGGTATTATAAAGACAATCTAAATAAAGACTGCAGTGGGCCCAGAGTAACCTGAATCAGTGGAAACAATAAGATCACTGAGAAGGTCTGATGGTCAGAGATAAGATGCATGGTGGTGTTCCATAAACGGCAAATAACAGTGACACGTGAGAGATTTCAGTGATTATTAAACAGGAATCCAAGCAGAGAAGCAGAGAGAAGTCATGCAGCAATCTTTTTCTGCCTGTCTCTACATACTCAGGGCTTAACCTCTAGCTGTAAAAATAAATAAATAAATAAATAAATAAATAAATAAATAAAGAAGCCCCCAAAATTAAGAGAGATGTTTGGAGTATTTTCAAAAGAAGTCATGATGACCAGGTTGTATAATTAATTATAGGAATTTGTGTCATTTAACCTGCAGAGGAGAAGATCAAGAGATAACTGAAGAATCTTAAAGTTGGTAAGAAATCTGCTTTGATGGAGGATAATAGAGGCGCGTTTCCACATCAACTGACCACAGTGACAGCCCCAGCATGGCAGGTATGAGATGCTCAGAATGTCCTGCAGATGAGGGAAGAATGATGCCATGAATATTGCTGAAGAATGGAACAGGGGCCAAGGCCAAGAGAACCTCTCCTTTGTGAAGAGAGCTAGATCACCAGGTCAGGGAGCTTAGGCCAAAGGCACCAGTTGCCATCCCTGTGCCCTGCTTATCTCCATTTGTGACATCCACAATTTCCCAAAAATCTTGCTATCTTTATTGTTGCTATGGTTGTTGCTCCCTACAAGCCAAGGACTTCTCTCTCTGGTTTGACATTGATCCATCCATCTTCACACTAATGGCAGACAAATGGATGAGGAAGTTCTCCAGTTATCAGCGACTATTAAATAAACTACAGTGGTACCTGTAGTTTATTTAAGAACTTCATTCTTTCCACGATTCTGGTCATAAATCAAGCTGAATGAGAACCAAATCAAATTCAATGGTTAGGGTCAATGTTGATCTTATGGGGACATTTGATTTGATTCTCATCCCATTTGGTTTGTGACCAGAATCATGGAGAAAATTGAGTTCATGAACCAAGGTACCACTGTATTTCAAACTGGGTGCTGTTAAACATCAATCATCTTCTTCTGCTCACAGATTTCTTAATCATAAATTTGGACAGAGCACTGGAGAAGAGGCTTCTCTAACCATCCCGGTTCTGGGATACAGAATCACTTAGCATTGGGAGCCCCGCACCCTGTTCAGGGGAGATGCTCTGGCTGGCAAGGTGCTCAGCGGTGATAAGGAATTGAAGAGAAGCCATATTCAGAGGTGGCTGACATTCCTGCTGAGAGCCAGAGTGCAGGCCAGGTGAAGATTTGCTAACAAAAAGGACATTGAAGGTGGACACTGATTCTCCTGAAGTAGACAGAAGTGGGGCTGTGCAGGAGGTCAAACCAACAGTATGTGATCTGATGCTATAGCCCAGGCCTGGTGTGAGCACCTCAGCCCCTCCTTCTGAGGGCTTTCTCACGTGCCCTTGCTGAAGCTAAGGAGCACTGCGTCCATGGCAAATGCCTGATGTTCCAATTCAGGTGCTGCCTTTCCAACGTGTATCTTTAATCATTCAGCTGGTATTTTTCTACTGATCAATGTAAATCTCACCAGACTGGGAAAGGGGGTGGGGAGGTACCCAAACAGAGAAGGAAAGAGGAAAAAGCAAATGAGGGAGCCTTTAGAATTATTCTCGAGTTCCTCCAGCTACGCAGGAAGGAAAGTGGCACCCAAGACAAAGTGGTTCCAGGAGGTCTCAGCCCCACAGCAACCTGGTTGTTAGCGCCTTATCATTGACCTGCTCCAAGCCAGGCCTCGTTTCTTCCAGAAGGAAAAGCATTTGCATTGGTCTGAGGTTATTGAACCTCATATATTTGGGCCTTGAGAGTTCACGAAGGGACAGCAGAGAGGAAAGAGCTCAACGATGGGCTGGGAAACATTGGGGAAATAAAACTGATACTTGAGGAGAGGTGCAGCATCTCCCAGGGACCGTAATCCAAGGCACCATCATCAGCTGTGGGTCACCAAATTCCAGGTCTCTGGCTCACACAGTCCTAGAAAAACAGCTGGGTATTGCCTGCTCCAAGGTCAGTCAGTTCAACTGTCACATTTTAGAGATGAGAAAACTGAAGCAGAGTCTATTGGTGCCCACCTAAATATCCACACCCTGCCCTAACATTTCCCAGACTCCCTTGCAGTTCGAGAGGAATCACCTGAATAATTCTGGCCAGTGGACTATAAGTGATATGTGTCACTTCTGGACCAAATAGTTAAGAGATGATGTACCATCTCACTCCTCTCATCTCCTGGGAACCAGATGGAAGAGGTTTTCCCCATCTGCATCAGAGCAAGAAAGAAAGCTTAACTGTTCAGGCTACTGAAATTTGGGGACTTCTTCATCACTGCAGCTTGGGCTATCTTAGACTGACTAACATGGAAATTGTGACTTAGAGTGAAGTGTGGGTATCAGGAGCCCTGAGTGATGCGTATCAGATCTCCCTCCACTGGGAAAGCAGAATCAAAGCAAGTAAGAAGGAAGATTTTTTGCTCTAGGCTGATGAAGAGGTAGAATTATCCTCTCACCACCATGCTTTAGAATTTGCAAATCCTGTCAATGGACCCCATCTTGCTCAAGCCTTCCAGCAACCACAGCAGACCCACTCTTATCCCCTTTTCATTAAGAACTCCAGAGACCTGTCCAAAGTGATACCATAAGGAGACAAGAAAGCCAAGACTAGAATCCAGAGCTACCCTTTGCGCTGTCTTCTTGCCTGTGTTTTTAGAATACTGGTATTGGTATTCTTAAATTTTTTCTTTCAAAAGTCTTTTTATTTTTTTTCCAAATCCATTTTATCTCAAGGATAAGAGGAAAGAAAAGAAGAAGAAGAAGAAGAAGAAGAAGAAGAAGAAGAAGAAGAGAAAAACTATAATAAAATTTCAAAGTACATCAATCAGAGGATAACAATGGTACATACATCATGCCTTGTCATTCCCAAATCACTCACACAGAGCACAAGACATCTGCCTTCAATTGTCCAAACAAGTATTGGTATCTTTAAAAAGTATAATTCTCATGGGCCAGGGATTTAGCTCAGCACCATAAGTGCCTGGCTGGCAAGCAAGAGGTCATGACTTCATTTTTACCAGAAAAAAAAAAGAGTATAATTCTCTTTTCCATTCTAATCTTAAAAAAAAAAAAAAAAACTGGTTGGTGTAAGCTTATTTTTTCCCCAAGGGTTTATTTTTGTAGAATGTTTATTTCAATATTTAAATTTTGCCCTGAGAAGGTCCCAGCAGCTCTGGAGGTAATTGGCAGCACCCTAGAGTCACGCAGCCAGGGCTGGGAAATCCCACCTCAGAGGTCCCTGGCTGAGAGAGTCCCTTTGGTCAAGGTATAGTCACCTGTGGTCCCAGTCAAACTAGCAAATGAAGAAGTTAGATTGGACCACATCAAAGCAAATTTCTTCAAAAAATCCAAATCACATCCAGGTTCCTCTTCAGACTACAGAGAGTGGGCGAAGGGGATCTTCTGGGGCTGCTTCCTCTTTCAGCCAAAAGGGCACTGGCAACAGACCTGAGCAGGCCACG